>JAMKCH010085011.1:0-101306 GCA_023653785.1 Ophioderma brevispina
AGTACCACCTGAGAATATAATTTGTGAAGTTTTGGGATTTGCATACTGTTGCAGATGATTTCATTTCCTAATTGTGTTGCAAGTTTTAATATAAAAAATCAAAAAATTAAAAATATTTTTTTAATCTTCAGATATTTTTAATGTTGAAAAAAACAAAAAATTAAAAATATTTGTTAAATTCAAAATGAGTGCTCCGACTATGACATTGTTAAACTTGTAGTTCATTTTATATCTTCTTTGCCTACGCTATTAGAGAAATATAGGTGACTAGGATGCATAATATGTATCATTTGTAATTTCTTTGTACCATTCCATATTTTTGTATTGTTCTTTGTTGTTGACCAAACCTGTATGTTGGGTAATCGTCAATAAATCTTGAATCTATATACTATATTACACGCACAAAATTATGGAAATGTAATAGAAGCCGTTGATGTTTGTAATACAGGTGTTAATACAATGCAAAGAATGAAACGCCATCTGCTGTTTATTGTTTCACTCATTTATAACTTCTTTGCGTGTTCAAATATTTAACACGCCAATATTGAACATTATAGTATTAACATCATTAACTGTATGTTGGATGATTTGAGCTGTTTCTCAAAACCAAATTATGGCTCACCTGCGAGCTTTCCGGTTCGCCATATCATTTACTGCATTAACGTGTGCTCTCAAAAATGCAATAGAGTTGTAATGTATTAGCACTTTTTTTGCAGTGTGTCATATAACTCGCATGTGACAATCCCACTTTTTTTTTTACATTTTCTAGTTCTTTTCCCCTTTATCGCGACTATTGCATCTTTCAGTCCTTTCCTGGCGTTGCAATCTCTACTACCAGTAACATTCTGTGCTAGAATGGAATCAATGGCTCTTGTAGTGAACTTATGCAGTCTCTTCTGCAATGTTGGTTCGACAGTATGTAACTATCACATGTGAAGCGAGATTTGATAGTGCTAATGAGGATACGATCCAGGTGGGTGTTATACTGCTAACGAGTTTAATGCCCGCTAAGGAAGCAAGTATCGTCTTCATCTAGACCATAGCTTCCATGGACGTTTGTTTGAACTGCTGCCAGTCCCGCCTTTTACCAGTCCATTGCTTCATTTCATGGCCGGCTGCGTCGTATTCTTGTATATGTTGGCGTGTAAAATGGTTTGGCATTCGACTAACAGTAATGGACCAGTGGAAAATGGACGTGTGGGGAAACGGCTATGGAACAAAGGGTGTTTATAGACCAAAATATGACAATTGAGCCAACTGGTGATTGGACTAACACTTGCCTAATGGACCAAAAGGTCATTGGCCTGTAATTCTCAATGGCCAAAGGTGCACGAACATTGACTCAACCAACAAAATCAGTAATGAAACAAATCATTCAAAACGTTACATTGTCTAGATTTAGTTCCTAAATGCTTCATTAATTAAAAATAAATCGTTACAGCATTATGTTTACTCTTGCTGTCTTTCCAACAAACAAAATTGAATCTAAAATAATAATGAGGCTTCATTTAACTTTGTTTCATCGTTGTACAAACTTTACAGAGTACGTAGCAATATACAAGGTTCATATTATTAAAGTAAATGAGATTAACACTCGGAAAATACATATAATCTTGTATCAATATAATGACGCGTAATAAGATAAAATAGATCAAATAAAACACTTGCACTTGCGTTACAAGGGGTTAGCATCCGTCTAAAACAACATAGTTTCTATTCTAAACATCCGTCAAAATGGCCAAATTTATGTACTTTGAAGCTTTGAAACTTGGTAAGCTTGTAAAGGTTGATGTGCAGTACTTTTTCACTATTTTTTTGTTTTGTAAAAATGATAGAAATACAACATCCGTCGCTATGTTATAGACCCGACGACGATAACTGGAACTACTTAAAAATAAACAACTGCAATGAATAAAAGAGAATAAAAAGTGAACAACACTGAACCATGGGCATGACGAGACCAATAATTTGAAACCAAATTTGACCGATTTGGAACAGAAGCAGTCATATTGGGCTATTCCAGAAATTATCCACAACCTCTCATTTCCCACAACCTACTTCTCCAAAAATGCACAGGAATTTCCATAGTGAAATCCAAAAGAGCATGAGAATTTCCAAAGTGAAAATATATCTAATATTCCAACTGTGTTATTTTAACAGATGTATGCACTGAAGAGACAATTGAGTAACTGAGTAGCTAACCCAAAAATGACTTTTTGTATTTGCATTACTTTACTGACCCACTGAAAAAAAAAATCATTTCCGAAAGAATACTATCACTAAGTAGGCTGTTTTCCCCTTTCATTCTTGTTGGTCAAAAACACTCAAAAATGACATGATGAAAAAATATCACGGGAATTCCCGCGGCAATTCCCATACTGATTTGTCAAAAACAGCTTGGGAATTTCCATAGTAATTTCGAATTTTGAAATTGTCATGGGGTGGATTATTCCTGGAATAGCCTATTTTGACCACCCTTAAATTGTCGCCATTTGAAAACTATGTGCATCTGCACATTGATGTTGGTGTATGTCATTATGAATGTTATGATAGCAATACAAAACAATAATTTCAAATGGCCCTTTAAAGACAATAGGGATTTAATGGTGTGCCAAGCAGACATGTTGTGCTGGGATGCATGCATTTGAAACCAGCTGCATGGGATACCCACAATTAGCACACACCGTCTCCGGACCCTCCATGTCGGTAAACTTCAGGGTCCCACTATTTTTAATGTCCTAGGACTCTTCCTTTTGTTACATGTAGTCCATTGGACACTGCGTGTTATTACCGATAGTCCCCAGGACACTGAGAATCAAAACTTAGTATCCATAGGACCCCTTATTTTAAAACATATGGTCCTAGGACTGTAAATTCAACTGCATGGGACACTCAAAACTAGTACACGCACTCCCCGGACCCTCAAAATTTTGGGACGCTGAGATTTGTGTAATGTAATAAAATTCAGAGTCCCACTATTTCAAATGTCCTTGGACTCTTCCTTTTATTACCTGTAGTCCATAGGACACTGTGTATTATTACCGATAGTCCCTAGGACACTGAAAATCAAAACTTAGTGTCTATAGGACTCCTAATTTCAAAACATATGTTCCTAGGACTGTGAAACGCAAAACACAATGTCCGACGGACTCTAAAAGGCTAGGACTGGCTCGCTCGTGACACCGGCTAACTCCTCATCGCCACAATGTTAGTAGGCCTGCTCCTGTTTCTTTGTAACGTTGTTTCGCTAAAAATCACTATTTATCGGTCGCGTAGCGACAGTATATTACTTTAACTCGGGCCATTTTGGGGCCGTTTTTTGTTCGCGGATGTCCGTAAATGTCGGACGATTTCGGCCGGTGAAAATGGTACGTGCAAATTACTGTCGTGCTGGTGTTTTGCCCCCTAGAAATTGTCGGTGTAATTCTTTAGCTTGAAGTTTTTTTTGGTAAAAAACGGTGTTTTTTGTCAAATTTGTTTGCTTTTATTTAAATGGAAAGTTTGGGTTTGTTTACTGGATTTTGAAGTATGTACGAGATCAGCTATCACTGCTTTAAAGAAGTATCTGAAAATTTTTTTTTTTTTTTTTTTTTCTTTTATTACCTGTAGTCCATAGGACACTGTGTATTATTACCGATAGTCCCTAGGACACTGAAAATCAAAACTTAGTGTCTATAGGACTCCTAATTTCAAAACATATGTTCCTAGGACTGTGAAACTCAAAACACAATGTCCGACGGACTCTAAAAGGCTAGGACTGGCTCGCTCGTGACACCGGCTAACTCCTCATCGCCGCAATGTTAGTAGGCCTGCTCCTGTTTCTTTGTAACGTTGTTTCGCTAAAAATCACTATTTAACGGACTTTCTGCATTTGCATCCATTGCAAGTCTACACTTCTATAATACGTTTCCATGCCTATGCCCATCATTTACATTGTTTCGCTTCGTTTCGCCTCGTTTCGCTATGTTTCGTTTCGTTTTGTTTCGCGAATAATAATAAGCCTGATATTCTGCCAATCATTTGCTTGCTGCACATATTGCTCTGATATTCTAGGGTAACTTGCAAAGTTGTGGCTTTTATCTACTCCGATTTTATACCATCTTCGATGGAAAAACAAAAGTAGAGAATGGAAGGGCAGTCATGAGAGCAAGGCTCGGAAGAAGTTGACCACCCTTGATACATGTGCAAGTAGACGAGGACAAATAACGAAAAATAAACTAAAATAATAGTACGGGTGCAGACTAAAACTGGACAAGACAAGTGATACTAATTACACATGTTGGCAAAGGCGATTGGCATAATTTAAAGTGACAGGAGGAGATTTTTTTTTAGGACTACGAATATCTCGCAAATTGCAATGGATCGGTAGACCACCTATCGAGAACATTTCAAAAGTTTATTGGGCAGGGAGAAAGCCGCAGACCTTGTTTTGAGGTTGCATGCTATCGAAATCGTCCTTATAGAAAACCATGCTTTGAGTTACTGTCGTCAACACAGAAAATACTAAATCATCATCACGTTACATAAAGACGTCGTATCCGGCTAATTTACATCAGGTGTGATCTAACATTGGTAAGCATTGCAAATATAGAAAGAAACTGAAAAAAACAGGGTTCGAAAAAATTGGGGCGCGTCTTAATTTCTGGAAATGTCCTCATGTCTCTTTAGGCTTTTTGGAATAGGGTAGCAAAATGATGTCGAACTACTTGTTTATCATGTTTATAGGGTGTATTTTTAAACTGTCATGCAAATTACTTGTTTAGGATAGTAAAATTAAACCAAAACACTCGTTAAGGGTAGCAAAATCAAGCCCAAAGTACTTGTTTAGGATAGCAAAATCAACCAAAATACGTGCTTAGGGTGTCTTTCTTGCCAAGTGGAATATACGCGCTTATATTATAGGGTACGGTTTTGGAGGCCATACACGAGCATGATATCCACCTTGAAATACAAGTGCCCCCTCCCCCCGGGCAGGGGGCACTTATATGAAATGGAAGCTAATGGATAGGGATGCAAGACTGGTGAAAGCTTCCAAGCACAGAGCCATTCGGTGAAAGAGGACGTGCAAAAAATAGGGGTCTTTGGAGAAATATTTTAAAAACATGATTCACAAAAAACGGGGTCCTTGAGTGAAAGTGGTATTTTTTAATGGGATCTTTGGGTGATAACGATGTTGAAAACAGGGGTCAGGGGCATTTCGTGATCCACGACCTCGTCCCCCGACTTGCCTCAAAAAAGTTGAGATTTTAATATCATCGGAACCGTTAGCCATAGTAAAGGTGCTATCTGGAAGGTGCGATCTAGATTTTTGTGACTTGCGAGGTACGCTTCGAAGTTCACAGTCATAAAATATCACTGACTCAACAGTTGAAAGAAAAAGACTATCTTTCAACTTCTGTCCTTGACAGTAGTGCAATGTCGTCATTGAAGTCGAAATCTGTAATTTACTTTATGCATCTACTCCTCCTCTTTTATAGCTGAAAGCACAGCTCTTCCTCCTTCAATATGTGGCTTTTCTAAGGGCGTAATCAAAGGATGATTTAAGAATGTCCCATCATACAATGCATCATTTGCAATGCATGCTTTGTGGTTAACTCAGCGTAGATACCAGGATTAAGTAACGGACAATAGATAGATTCTAACAGTAAACTTGAATCTATGAGGGATATTTGAGTTGTTATTTTCATGTTCCAAACCTCATTTCATAAGGAAAATAACTTAACGCCTATTACGTCTATCAAGTCTATTATCCCCATAGGTCTTTCATTTTACTATCGACTGACTACTAGCAGAGATAAAGCAGATTTCAAACACACTATTTTCTACAGAATTCTATGGAATTTGACAAATGACAGTTTCACCCTGGTAATTAACTAGTGTTGCATGGGATTCTGGGGCTTTCTTCTATGGAGCGTAATAAGAAATAATAAGTAATTTCACATAGGTTAGTTTTCCCATCAGGTGTGATTCACTTATAGCCTTTGTTCGATGCTATAGGGCATATAGTTTGAAAAATGAAGAGATTAATATGTGAATATGTTAAATATGTTTTTTTAATGTTTAAATACACTGAGAAAAGTTAAACATCAATATCGATTTTCAAACAGTGATTAACACGTTTGTATGGTAAAACATTTATATACTATGTGTTATGGCTTGCTTTTTAAAATCTTCACTAAATGTTGGAGCATGGAATATTGACTCTCTTTATACTAATATTGATGGAACCAGAATCTTTTTTTTTTTTTTTTTTTTTTACTTTATGCATCTACTCCTCCTCTTTTATAGCTGAAAGCACAGCTCTTCCTCCTTCAATATGTGGCTTTTCTAAGGGCGTAATCAAAGGATGATTTAAGAATGTCCCATCATACAATGCATCATTTGCAATGCATGCTTTGTGGTTAACTCAGCGTAGATACCAGGATTAAGTAACGGACAATAGATAGATTCTAACAGTAAACTTGAATCTATGAGGGATATTTGAGTTGTTATTTTCATGTTCCAAACCTCATTTCATAAGGAAAATAACTTAACGCCTATTACGTCTATCAAGTCTATTATCCCCATAGGTCTTTCATTTTACTATCGACTGACTACTAGCAGAGATAAAGCAGATTTCAAACACACTATTTTCTACAGAATTCTATGGAATTTGACAAATGACAGTTTCACCCTGGTAATTAACTAGTGTTGCATGGGATTCTGGGGCTTTCTTCTATGGAGCGTAATAAGAAATATAATAAGTAATTTCACATAGGTTAGTTTTCCCATCAGGTGTGATTCACTTATAGCCTTTGTTCGATGCTATAGGGCATATAGTTTGAAAAATGAAGAGATTAATATGTGAATATGTTAAATATGTTTTTGTAATGTTTAAATACACTGAGAAAAGTTAAACATCAATATGATCGATTTTCAAACAGTGATTAACACGTTTGTATGGTAAAACATTTATATACTATATTAAACGCACAAATATTATGGAAATGTAAATAGAGCCGTTGATTTGTAATAACAGGTGTTAATAAAATGAAAGATGAACGCCATCAATGCTATGTTAAGTGTTACTCACTCATTATAACATCTTTGCGTGTTCAAATAATTTAACACGCCAATAGTTGAACATTTATAAGTATTAACATCATTAACTGTATGTTGGATGATTTGAGCTGTTTCTCAAAACAAAATTATTGCTCACCTGAGAGCTTTCGCCATATCATTTACTGCATTACGTGCTGCTCTCAATAAATGCAATATAGTTGTAATGTATTAGCACTTGTTTTTGCAGTGTGTTAATAACTCGCATGTGACAATCCAACATTTTTTTTTACATTTTCTCGTTCTTTCCTGATCGCGACTTTGCAAATTTCAGTCCTATCCTGGCGTTGCAATCTCCTACTACCAGTAACAAGTTCTTTGCTAGAAAGGATTCAATGGCTCTTGTAGTGAGCTTATGCAGTCTCTTCTGCAATGTTGGTTCGACAGTAGGTAACTATCACAGGTGAAGCGAGATTTGATAATTGCTATGAGGATACGATCCAGGTGGGGTTTTATACTTGCTAACGAGTTGAATGCCCTCGGGGTAAGCAGTATTCTTATTCATCTAGATCATGCTTCCATGGACTAGTTGTTTCAACTGCCAGTCCGCCTGTTACCAGTCCAATTACATTCATTGTATTATTGTACGAGGTTGCGTGTAAATGTTGGCAATCCGACTAACTAGTAATGGACCATGTGGAAAATGGACGTGTGGGGAAAACGGCTATTTGGAACAAAGGGTGTTTAGACCAAATGACAATGGAGCCCAACTGGTGATTGGACTAACAATTGCCTAAATGGACCAAATGGTCATTGGCCTGTAATTCTCAATGGCCAAAGGTGCACGAACATTGACTCAACCAACAAAATCAGTAATGAAACAAATCATTCAAAACGTTACATTGTCTAGATTTAGTTCCTAAATGCTTCATTAATTAAAAATAAATCGTTACAGCATTATGTTTACTCTTGCTGTCTTTCCAACAAACAAAATTGAATCTAAAATAATAATGAGGCTTCATTTAACTTTGTTTCATCGTTGTACAAACTTTACAGAGTACGTAGCAATATACAAGGTTCATATTATTAAAGTAAATGAGATTAACACTCGGAAAATACATATAATCTTGTATCAATATAATGACGCGTAATAAGATAAAATAGATCAAATAAAACACTTGCACTTGCGTTACAAGGGGTTAGCATCCGTCTAAAACAACATAGTTTCTATTCTAAACATCCGTCAAAATGGCCAAATTTATGTACTTTGAAGCTTTGAAACTTGGTAAGCTTGTAAAGGTTGATGTGCAGTACTTTTTCACTATTTTTTTTGTTTTGTAAAAATGATAGAAATACAACATCCGTCGCTATGTTATAGACCCGACGACGATAACTGGAACTACTTAAAAATAAACAACTGCAATGAATAAAAGAGAATAAAAAGTGAACAACACTGAACCATGGGCATGACGAGACCAATAATTGAAACCAAATTTGACCGATTTGGAACAGAAGCAGTCATATTGGGCTATTCCAGAAATTATCCACAACCTCTCATTTCCCACAACCTACTTCTCCAAAAATGCACAGGAATTTCCATAGTGAAATCCAAAAGAGCATGAGAATTTCCAAAGTGAAATATATCTAATATTCCAACTGTGTTATTTTAACAGATGTATGCACTGAAGAGACAATTGAGTAACTGAGTAGCTAACCCAAAAATGACTTTTTGTATTTGCATTACTTTACTGACCCACTGAAAAAAAAAATCATTTCCGAAAGAATACTATCACTAAGTAGGCTGTTTTCCCCTTTCATTCTTGTTGGTCAAAAACACTCAAAAATGACATGATGAAAAAATATCACGGGAATTCCCGCGGCAATTCCCATACTGATTTGTCAAAAACAGCTTGGGAATTTCCATAGTAATTTCGAATTTTGAAATTGTCATGGGGTGGATTATTCCTGGAATAGCCTATTTTGACCACCCTTAAATTGTCGCCATTTGAAAACTATGTGCATCTGCACATTGATGTTGGTGTATGTCATTATGAATGTTATGATAGCAATACAAAACAATAATTTCAAATGGCCCTTTAAAGACAATAGGGATTTAATGGTGTGCCAAGCAGACATGTTGTGCTGGGATGCATGCATTTGAAACCAGCTGCATGGGATACCCACAATTAGCACACACCGTCTCCGGACCCTCCATGTCGGTAAACTTCAGGGTCCCACTATTTTTAATGTCCTAGGACTCTTCCTTTTGTTACATGTAGTCCATTGGACACTGCGTGTTATTACCGATAGTCCCCAGGACACTGAGAATCAAAACTTAGTATCCATAGGACCCCTTATTTTAAAACATATGGTCCTAGGACTGTAAATTCAACTGCATGGGACACTCAAAACTAGTACACGCACTCCCCGGACCCTCAAAATTTTGGGACGCTGAGATTTGTGTAATGTAATAAAATTCAGAGTCCCACTATTTCAAATGTCCTTGGACTCTTCCTTTTATTACCTGTAGTCCATAGGACACTGTGTATTATTACCGATAGTCCCTAGGACACTGAAAATCAAAACTTAGTGTCTATAGGACTCCTAATTTCAAAACATATGTTCCTAGGACTGTGAAACGCAAAACACAATGTCCGACGGACTCTAAAAGGCTAGGACTGGCTCGCTCGTGACACCGGCTAACTCCTCATCGCCACAATGTTAGTAGGCCTGCTCCTGTTTCTTTGTAACGTTGTTTCGCTAAAAATCACTATTTATCGGTCGCGTAGCGACAGTATATTACTTTAACTCGGGCCATTTTGGGGCCGTTTTTTGTTCGCGGATGTCCGTAAATGTCGGACGATTTCGGCCGGTGAAAATGGTACGTGCAAATTACTGTCGTGCTGGTGTTTTGCCCCCTAGAAATTGTCGGTGTAATTCTTTAGCTTGAAGTTTTTTTTGGTAAAAAACGGTGTTTTTTGTCAAATTTGTTTGCTTTTATTTAAATGGAAAGTTTGGGTTTGTTTACTGGATTTTGAAGTATGTACGAGATCAGCTATCACTGCTTTAAAGAAGTATCTGAAAATTTTTTTTTTTTTTTTTTTTTCTTTTATTACCTGTAGTCCATAGGACACTGTGTATTATTACCGATAGTCCCTAGGACACTGAAAATCAAAACTTAGTGTCTATAGGACTCCTAATTTCAAAACATATGTTCCTAGGACTGTGAAACTCAAAACACAATGTCCGACGGACTCTAAAAGGCTAGGACTGGCTCGCTCGTGACACCGGCTAACTCCTCATCGCCGCAATGTTAGTAGGCCTGCTCCTGTTTCTTTGTAACGTTGTTTCGCTAAAAATCACTATTTAACGGACTTTCTGCATTTGCATCCATTGCAAGTCTACACTTCTATAATACGTTTCCATGCCTATGCCCATCATTTACATTGTTTCGCTTCGTTTCGCCTCGTTTCGCTATGTTTCGTTTCGTTTTGTTTCGCGAATAATAATAAGCCTGATATTCTGCCAATCATTTGCTTGCTGCACATATTGCTCTGATATTCTAGGGTAACTTGCAAAGTTGTGGCTTTTATCTACTCCGATTTTATACCATCTTCGATGGAAAAACAAAAGTAGAGAATGGAAGGGCAGTCATGAGAGCAAGGCTCGGAAGAAGTTGACCACCCTTGATACATGTGCAAGTAGACGAGGACAAATAACGAAAAATAAACTAAAATAATAGTACGGGTGCAGACTAAAACTGGACAAGACAAGTGATACTAATTACACATGTTGGCAAAGGCGATTGGCATAATTTAAAGTGACAGGAGGAGATTTTTTTTTAGGACTACGAATATCTCGCAAATTGCAATGGATCGGTAGACCACCTATCGAGAACATTTCAAAAGTTTATTGGGCAGGGAGAAAGCCGCAGACCTTGTTTTGAGGTTGCATGCTATCGAAATCGTCCTTATAGAAAACCATGCTTTGAGTTACTGTCGTCAACACAGAAAATACTAAATCATCATCACGTTACATAAAGACGTCGTATCCGGCTAATTTACATCAGGTGTGATCTAACATTGGTAAGCATTGCAAATATAGAAAGAAACTGAAAAAAAACAGGGTTCGAAAAAATTGGGGCGCGTCTTAATTTCTGGAAATGTCCTCATGTCTCTTTAGGCTTTTGGAATAGGGTAGCAAAATGATGTCGAACTACTTGTTTATCATGTTTATAGGGTGTATTTTTAAACTGTTATGCAAATTAATTGTTTGGATAGTAAAATTAAACCCAAAACACTCGTTAAGGGTAGCAAAAACAAGACCCAAAGTACGTGTTTAGGATAGCAAAATCAACAAAAATACGTGCTTAGGGTGTCTTTCTTGCCAAGTGGAATATACGCGCTTATATTATAGGGTACGGTTTTGGAGGCCATACACGAGCATGATATCCACCTTGAAATACAAGTGCCCCCTCCCCCCGGGCAGGGGGCACTTATATGAAATGGAAGCTAATGGATAGGGATGCAAGACTGGTGAAAGCTTCCAAGCACAGAGCCATTCGGTGAAAGAGGACGTGCAAAAAATAGGGGTCTTGGAGAAATATTTTAAAAACATGATTCACAAAAAACGGGGTCCTTGAGTGAAAGTGGTATTTTTTAATGGGATCTTTGGGTGATAACGATGTTGAAAACAGGGGTCAGGGGCATTTCGTGATCCACGACTCGCCCCCGGACTTGCCTCAAAAAAGTTGAGATTTTAATATCATCGGAACCGTTAGCCATAGTAATTCACGTGTACCTAATCTTACGTGCAAATTCGGTCGTATCTGTAAGAAATTCGCAATTTTGTATTTTCTGTCCGTAAACGGACAGAAATTACAGCACAGTGGCCTATGGGACCGCGGGAAACAAGCAACTGCTCATTAAACACAAAACCGCAAGATCGGGATCAACTCAAACTTTGTGAATAAGCTTTTCTCAAGGATATCTAGTGAACAGTGAATAAAACAGAAGGTGCTGGAATCACGAAATGCACCTCTTTAACAACCTTACATACGAGTCACCCCTAATATGCACGGGGTTTCCCCGCACACACACACACACACACATACACACACGCATCACGTTATTCATTAATGAATCTATTACAGAGAGGTATAAATCAACAAAATGTTGATATTTTTTTAAATCAATATGACATTATACACGCCAATGCCAAATTTCACTTGACATTATATATATATTGCAACCTCTAAATTCCAATACTATATGTATTCCTCATATCAAACTTAGAAATCATTGTCGCATGAAAAAAATAATGCGAGTATACGAGATACGGCCTAGTAATAATAATACTAAATTGGAACGTTGTTGAACTCTGCTGTCAAAAGCGCGATACATGTTGAAACCTTGGCATACCAAGGAATTTGCAGTAATCAGTGCTATCGCATTTCAGAGAGTGCCAAAGAATGACCTTTCCCCAACTCCCACTATGACCTAGTCTCCGTCACAGCCCAAATAATTTCAGTTCTGGCTTTTCCTTTCACTGTATAAAAAGGAAGAGGAGGAGGTATAATGTTCTTCCCACAATACATTTCTTCCAAAATACAGTTTTTGCACTGGTTGTCACTTGAGTTAATAATGACAAAAAGTACTAACATTGCAAGATTGGGGTGAGTACTGTTCATATGGTACTTTTTGTAACTATAAAATCATGTGATAACCAGTGCAAAAATTGAATCGGAAGAAATGCATTGTGGGGAGAACACTATACCTCTTGTACTTTCACATTTTTGTTTGAGTAGGGATGTGCGGCCGTATGTTTGGCTCACTACCACGATAAGGCCAATGGAATTTGATTTTTAGTTTCCTGTTGGAGCGCGCATCAGATTTGCCGGTGTCACAAATATTTCATTATTTTGTGAAAAAAAACTGATTTTCTTGAAAACTTTATAATAAAAATAAATCAAAATATTCAAGCATCCCTTCCTGTTCATTTTAAGCAGTTAACTTGGGAGGGGTGTCACAGTATACCATAAATAATGAATTTCCTCCAGATTTATGTCCCGCTTGGGAAAGAGTTCCATTATGTACCCCCCTTTAAAATTGTACAGGAAACAAATTAATTTTCTTATTTTATCCTTACACAACAAATAACCCTCTAACCCTAAGGCCAAAAATAAAAAATAATGCGTTACTTGTATAACTTTTAAGAGGGGTACATATGGAACTCTTGCCCCCGCTTGTCATAATACTGGGTACAAAAATGCTTGAACTGATTTTTAAACTTTTGAAGAAATAAACCTGCAAATACCCCTGTTTTGTTAATTAAACACTTGGAAACTTTGTTTTGTGTAATAAATATATGGTTACTAGTGTATTCAATATGCCTTTAGATGTAATAATCAAATGACAGTATATAATGAAATGAATAATGAATAATGAAATTGGACCTCATCACCTTTTAAAAATCTCCAACAGGAAACTAAGAATCAAATTCCATTGGCCTAAAAAGGAAACAGAGTTGCTACCCATGTCATAAATGTTCTTGAACCAGCCGTTTATATACTCGTGACATTAAAGGTGCAACGAGAGAATTCACATATCAGGTGGCCCTAAAAATTGAAAGTACTGATTTTTGCCCTGGTGTAAAGCTTTCCATAAAAAATAACCCCACCTGAAAGGATTAAGCTGAGAAATGTTTCTTTGGTACAAAAAAAAATGAAATTTCTAATTTCGTATAGGAGCAAATACAAAATTCAGTCTATGTTTTATATTGAAATATAAGCAAATCAGAATCATCTTTTTTCTCTCTTTTAAGGCATTTCTTTAGCCAAATACAAGGTAAGAAATCTATTGAGTGTCTAGTCTATATGAAATTACTATTATGAAACAATATTTGGGTGCCTCAAATATCTCTCGTTGCACCTTTAACTTGGCTACCCTTAATAGCTGTGTTATTAACACTTAAAAGTGTATAAGGGGGTTGTTCATGTAGCTTTCATGTGGACCCAAGATTTTTTTTCGCGCGCCATGTTTTAACGTTAAATTATTTTGCCCAAGATTTTATGTACTTGCCTAAATATCAGTTGGTGGGAAAAATCAAATCGGGCATGGCGTTTTTGCTAATAAATAAGCATTTTGGTGTGGGTAATCAAAATCTATTTCCCCCCTGCATAAAGGTGCGGGGGGGGGGGCTTTTTATGAGGCCCATGTTTTGCTTTACGGCCCGCATATTTTAGCGCTGCAATATAATTGGTTGATCTTTTTTGTTTAACTTTTGGTTTCGCTTGACTTGAAGGGGAAAAAAAGTAATATGAAGGACTACTACAAGAGATTTTGAACTATCTATCAAAAATATGAAGTGATAATCAGATACTAAATTAAGCTTGTTTGTGTCTTTTTTGGTTTTACAAATTGTCAATTGTTATAACTTTGAATTATTAACTTAACTGATTTGAGTCTGGTTTACTTCAAAGAACCAAGCATTACAACTTCAATAACAATCAATTACATTACAGCAACAAGTTTAAAATGTAGGCCTAATTGTTAGTAATATTTTGGCAGAATCTATACCGTAACTTAATGATATGTATGTTTGTGTTGTTAACATTTCTCAAATGAAATAAAGGTATTTGTAACAATTTTAAGCCTTTATATATCTACATATTTGAGTACTATAGAAAATCATTGAATTGAGTATTTGCAATTTATCATTTTGAGTCACAATTACAAAGAACACTGATCATATCATTGAGTGTATATAAAGACCTGCTCCCACTCTCAAGACATCTGTAAATCTGCGACAGATTTTCAACACTCACGGTTGAAAATCTTGCATTCAACGCGTGTTAAGTTTTTATTTTTGTTAGAATTTTGTTTGTGCGTTTGTTTAGTACTTGTTTTTTCACAGTTTCACTTGTGGTTGAACCAGAGTAACCAGTGGTTGTTGATATTTTATAGCCTCACTAATTTTGCAAAATTGGGGGTACACTTTCCGTCGAGCTCAATATTAAGTACGGGTTCTTTTATAAGTCGCAACTTCACAGGAAAACTTTCACTCACCCCTTAAAGGCCGACTCAGAGATTTCCTGAGGAGGGCGCCCTCAATTTCCAAAAAAATCGTTGTTTTTGCATGTACATAATGCTTGTCCATATACTAATCACTGTGTGAAATTGCTAAGGTTAAATCGAATTCCTTCAAATAGAAAATCTCAACTTTGTTATAAAATTCCGGATCCGGAATTTTTGTTACACACAGTATCATATGGGACGTAATACTACACATAAATGTTTACTGCATCAAAACGAAAAATCCGATTCATCTCAAATTTCGGAATTGTGCGCTTTAGATTACTATCTTTAGTTCTAGTTGACTATTTTCATTATTACACAAAATAATAAAATTTCGAAATCTCTGAGTCAGACTTTAAATTTGAACTAACATGTGCTACCAAAGTGCCATTGTCTCAAAAAGACCCAAACTTATCTATGCTGGCAATCTCGAAATAAAACGGAATTCTCCTTTAGAAAGGGCTGTGTTCACACTTTCATAGGGGCCGGGCGTTCCTCTCTCTCTCTCTCGCTCTCTCTCCTGATCGAAAAATCCCACTTCCCTTGCGACATCACACGAATAACAACACCCTTGAATTTATCCAAGTCTATGCAAAAGTCTAGTGGATCCCTGTTGCTCGACGCGTGGTGTAAAAATATAGTAACCTCGCACAGAGGGGTGTGTTCGTAAAACGACAAAGCTGGCTAGCTAGCAAGTAGGTATCAAGAAGAGCCGAGGTTACGCTAATAATAACAGTATACACGTAGCTCACAGACCTGCGGATGTACTTCAGAGAATCTTGTCAGTGCGGTAAGACGTTGGTAACTCTTTTGAGGATGAAAACAGAGATATTCGAAGTATATGTCAATTCTTTTTATTGATTTTTTATGACACAACCAACGTCATCTAAAACAAAGTGTCAACATGTCTTCTATGTCAGTAGAATTGAAAACTGCGTCATCTTCTTCGCCGAAACTTGAGATCAATTCTAATGTGGAGACACCCACATCAGGAACGCCCGGGACGTACCGTCAACTGCAAGGTAGGAAAAGAGGCGAATCTCCCTCTTCCTCCTTGTCTACATCTCCGAAGACTTTTGAAGTGGATATACATGTTTCATCTTCGTCTAAGAATGATCGAAACCGTAGTGTAAAGAACTCATCAGACGACGGAAGAGAAACTATCGGAGGTGGAATGGAAGACGTGTTGTGCGATGAGCAAGATGGAGGGGAGAAACAACAATTGTCTTCGCAACACAAAGTGGCTTCTTCTACAGACGATGAACAAACACACGAAGCCCAAGCAGGTGGCAAATCTTCGAAGCATGCGAAGAAGAAAAGGAAACTTCACCTATCTTTGCCTAAATTTGGGGCAAAGGTCAAGAAGTCACATGACACTATATCACCCGATTCAACTGAATCAGAAGAAGTGCCTGACACCAGAGAGGCGAGAAAGGAACAAAGGAATATATCTGAGGAGCTTAATCGCGAAAAGGACATGAAAAACACGACCGAAAACGATTGCAACATGGAAGACAAAACGAATACAATTCCTGACGATTGTGAGCAAGTACCTTGGAATGTTAGTGTAAGTGGGTGTGGTACTGGCACAAGGGCAAACATGGAAGGCAAGGGTCACCAGAGAGAACTTGATAACGATACTTCAGCAGGTGCAGCTATGTCGACAGGCTTTGCTCTCCAGGGAGACGAAGAGTTCAATGAACAATCTCAGGATACTGAACAGCAAGATGACATCAAGGAGGGGTACAAGTTTGAGGTCACTGGTCATGCTGGTGGTGGCGGTGGTGGGAGCCACACTGCTGCTCCTCCTTTCTTAGATGCAGGACTAACAGAACAAGGTATGTGTTTAATCGAGGACAGTTTTTTATTTAGCTAGGTGCATTTATTCTTAACACGGTCCTTCAATTAGTGATTGTTGGAATATTGTTCCTTTTTGCATGTACTACAGCGTTTCTATTTTGTTATTTATTATTTAAAACAGTGCAAAAAAAACCTTTAAAAAAAATTACAATGTGAGCAAAAAATGACAATCATCAATGTGAGTGCAAATAGCAGCTCTTTCCTTTCATAAATTTATTTACTCAAAAACTCCAGTAAAACTCCCGTGTGGATTAAAATACGATTTTTACTAAAAAAAGGGGAATATCGGCCTTTTTCAGCAAAATTGGAGGAAATACGAGGTTTGTTTGGATTATGACGCTATTGTGACGTCAAAATGTTGTTACCTATTCGGTATCCAAGCTGCGGGTTCATTGGTAACTAATTGTAATATAGTAACCTTGTTTTATTAGATTTTATATTGTTTTTAAACGATCTAGACCAGTTTTTATGCTGATTCTGAATCCGATGGTTGTCAGACGAGAAACCGTAAGCATTTTAATGATTTTTTGTAGAAACGCAAATATCAAAATGGCCGCCAAATTACTAAAAACTCACCTGTTAATGTTATTCCCTCAAAGTTGTAATTTTTGAGTCTCTCTAGTTAAAACATTCATTGTGTTAACATTCGATTCTCTAATCATGTAATCAATGAATTCAATATGGCCGCCAAAAAATGTCTGATCGTGATCTAATTTGACACAGATAACTTGGTATCTATCCTGTTTCATGTATTTTGACAGTCATTGGTATTGTTTTAAAACCGTAAGAAATATTTTTTTTTCAAAAAATGTCGAAATCCATTTCTTAATAATTATAGCATCCAAGATGGCTTCCGATACTCTACAACGGTAATTGATAACTTTATCTAACCTAGAGCTGCAATGTTTGTATATATCCCTGTAAGTCAGATTCCGTTTACATAATGATTATGATTATAGCAGAGTAATCGTACATGTAGGATTGCCCTCCCAGATGGGTGTCCAATATGGCATGGCAATGGCAGTGTACTTATCGGCGAAATTGGCGAAAAAAAACATCGGTTTAGATCACTAGTACAGAGTGTCTTCAAAAAGAATTGTGCTTGAGTCTTATAATGGCTTGCGCCCTCTTTGGGATCATTCAAACCGTGAACTTTGTGTTTGTCAGCATGTAGCCTTGTCAATTATCTTCTAGGCCTGCAAAAAACTTAATTTCTCTCTTAATAAAAACAAACGAAACGATAGGCGACAAAAAAGCTTCAAGGTCATCATGAAAAAAAAATACCGGTTCAAATTCTGGGGATACTTCTAGATATTACCGGGTACGGTCGAGCAAGAGTGTCCAGTCCCAGACCTTTTCCAAGGAATCGGGCAGACCATTTATTTTCCAAAACAAATATTCAACCCAAGTCACATTAGATCTTGCCCAGCTAAGTTGGTTTCCCTACGTGCTGTTTCAAATGACTGAAAAACTAGAGTAGGATATGTCTCCTATTTAACCCAAATACATATCATTGTATTCTGAAACAAAAAAACGCCATGGCTCCTGGTAATGATGGTCTTTATATGGCTCCTGAAACACCTTCTCAACTCTAATTTTTATGGCCACCTGTTGACTAAAATGCTCTTATGTGAGCCAAACCCTCCAAAATCCTGGTCTGAGTCCAGGTCGTTTTGATTTATAAAAAGGGGGATACTGATAAACCAGAGGCAGTTCAGGATGATCTCCCTGACGTATCTGCGTGAGAAATATTCCCACAGGTCATCAGAGGACCGAAGGACGGGGGGAAATCTGAAAAAAACAACGGTTTTATTAATCTAATATGCAAAAGGCATTCATAAACCGGGAATAAGGGTTGTATAGAGCATAATCAACTCTTCAGGAGGCCTAATTTTCAAAATCCAAGAAAAAGACTTTACAATGTTACTTTTTTGATTTAGCTGACGCTTTAGCATGCAGTCATCAACTTATATCTCATGCTATGGAACGTTTAAAATTAAAGGTAATGTCATCCGTTATGGTTGAAAATTACATATTCCCGTCTTAATGGCTCAGTCCGTGGTCCAGGGTGGACATCTCAGAGATTCGATTTTAAAAGGGGGCATTTCAAGGTGACCCACTGTCCCCATTATCTTCTTGATGTGCTTTAAGCCCCATCTCGCATACCTCAGAATATACGTGGTTTTACGTACAGTGCACGGCTTTAACCTAGAGAGAAATAAATTTTAACAACCCATATGCGGATGATTTGAACCTTATAACTAGTAATAAAGTCAACATCAGAAAAATATAAATGAGCTCAGGTTCAAAACTCAAAGTATGGGTCTCACATTGAAACCAAGTAAATGCCGCTCACTTTCTTTGTGTAGTGAGCTGGGTGGTCCGAGGGTGCGAATTAAATAGGGGGTATCGGATTATTCCGTTAAAGAGGACCCCACGTTTTTGGGATCTCTTATTACTAATTCTGGTAGCCAGTGATATTTATGATATGATTCTCTAAGTTTGAATGAAAGTCTTGTTACATTGATCAATCTCCTGCCGAATGAGTTTAAACTCGCAAGGTACGGTAGAAATTGTTGCCATCCTGCGTTTTGTCTTCTTACGGTCCACGAGCTTACTAAGACCAATTATTTCTTATAGATAGGTAAAGTGATCACATTATTAAAGAAATGGTGGGGCATTCCTAACGTGGGTGCTAATATAGGCACTCGCCATTTGAAAAATGGTTTGATATTCACAAGTTCGGATATTTATCATACTTCTCATTGTTTAGCGTATAGTAGAACCCGGGGTTTGGGCGATCAACTACCAAACAAGGGCCAACTGGAGTTTAAAAACTCCAAAAAGAGAATCCGCTGGCGTAGGCGAAACCGGAAAGCTTCCACAATTGTGCTTGCGGATCATGTCCACTGCAATCTTAGGAGCCGACCAACAAACTGTCTGGAAAAATACCAAAACCAAGATAAAACAAACCCTAAGAACAGATTCTTTTTTGAATATGGAAGTCGGTAGTAGAAAGCCATCCATATTTACACAGGGTGACACAGCAAAATTACTTCTGAAAATGAGAATAATCTAACTGGAAATCTATTATGTACGGGGCGTCCTGCGTGGTGTTCTTAAGTTTGCCATTAACGCTGCACATCGACAGCCTCCCACCATTGCTAATCTTTATAAATGGGGGAAAACGTTTAAGTAGCAACTGCACCTCTGTTCCAAAAAGGGTACTATTCTGCACATCCATCAATAACGGTAACCCAGTGCGTGACCGATTTTACTTTGGGGCATAATAACATCATCCGCATTTTGATTCTGCTATTTTGAGTATGACAAAATTGTTTTAAAGACAAAGGTGTCGTGATCACTGCTGAGGTGAAAGGGGGGATCTAATTGGAGGGGGGACAGTTCCTCCTGATATCATTCCGACTACTCACAAACAGATATGTTTTACTTTCCCCGCTCAAAAAAAAGTAATGTATGTGAGCTTACAGTAACCATTTGACGACAACTGTGAGAAAGCTAAAAACTTAGACAGACAGACATGCTGCCTAGTTGAGATATCTCGGACGTGGTATAGTGTACTGGGTCGCTTGAATTGAAATCGGGGATCATAGGGGTCATTACAAAAAAACTAAAAGACGCGTCTAAGAGGTCTCCTCCGTACCTTAAAAGTCACAACGTTTAAATATACAGATCTCAAAAACATTATCATCCAAAAGATTGGCTTCTTCATTTTTCAATTTTCCAGCAAGCAAGACATGAGCGTGAATGGAACGTTACTACCCCTATTTAGGCCTTTTTGGGCGCATGCCTGTCATGATTGGTTCCCCGGCTGTTTGGCGTTTTAAAAGATATAATTTTTTATGTGTATATTTTTATTCTAACAGTTTATACTTGTACTGTATTACTACCCTGCTTGGTGGTCAGTATAGGCCCCAGTGTCTTGGTTGAGAGGTTACACTTTCTTTATTTTAATACGTATATATATTGATTGAATAAAGATGATTTAATAAATATTATCCACAACTTGTCCAAATATCGGCAGTTATGCAAGATCATACTGTTTCAACTTCTGCCAATGGGATTTACACAGTTAAGGAGTGAGGGGAGAAACTTGGGCTGAGCATTCAGCATAGGTCTCTAACCATCAATTGTAGAGAGCATCAACTAAAGTATACATTTTTGGAATCCTTATGACCAGGCAAACAATTCTGTGTGCTTTCTTCTAAAAAATGGAAACATTCTATAATTAATGTCCATATGACCTTTCATGATCCCAACTTCACTTATGTGACCCTTGTACCACTTCATCTACCCCTTCAGAATGTCCATCATGCTTTTTTGTGCAAGCCATAGGGTGTAAGGAATCGCTAGTATGTGCATGTCCGCCTTCCCCTTAGGTTGTAGTTGCTGCTACAACTTGGGTGGAAATGGTCCACTCTTTTGCTGGTTTCTTCTAAAAATATCTAAAATTTAAGCTAGTTTAGATGAAATTTGGCAAAAGTTTCTTCTGGTGTGAGGTGTTCAAAAATCCCAAAGGGCAATAGGAGGGGGTGTAGGTCCACCTCTACGCAAATATCTGCGCAAGCGGAGACCACTGGTCCCAAAAAATGTCCACTTCTTTCAATGTTTCACACCACAAATAAATTCTGCGTATGTGCCTGTACGATGGATCAACTATAACAATGTTCCAATTTTGCTGAAAAGCATACCAAATAGTTTGTCTTGTCGCAAGGACCCTCTGTGTATAGTTTTTGCAATATACAATTTATGGTAAGAGAGCTATTGGCTGAATGCTCAGCTTAAGTATTTTTCCCTTCACACCTTAACTGTGTAAATCCCATTGGCAGAATTTGAAACGGTATGAGCTTGCATAACTGGCGATATTTGCATAAGTTGTTGATGTAAGTTTCTAATTCTTGCAGGATAAGGAGATAATTAACTAGGCTATATGCTGACTACAAAAATTCATGGTTGAGTGATCACAAAGAGGGCGCAAGTCATGAGAATCAGAGCACAATTTTTTTTGAGACACACTGTATAGGCCTTATCATGTATTTTTGATAGGTTTAATTTAGTCGTTCATTGACATCTATTTTGGGACATTTGCTATATCGAATCAACGACACTTATTCGGTTAGTCTTATTTTTTTTAAAGTGACCATCCATCATCAAAAACACACACAAATATCTACAATGTGAATGATTTACTGACCTTACTGACATTAGCCCGGACATTAGCAACCATCTTGCAGATAGCAATCATTTTGGTTATCTTATGATATTCAAACTGACTAAAGGCCCGTTCATACTTCCACTGCACTGCAGTGCAATGAGTTGCATTACCCGAATAGCAGTCTCTGCCCAAGATACTGCAATGCAGTACTGCAACAAAGTTAAATTCGTTTTAACTTGCATTGCAGTGGGTTGCATCAAGTTGCAGCAGAAAGTGATCGATATATCGGCAGTGTTGTGTAGCACTGCACTGCATTGCTGTGTAAGTATGGACATGAACGGGTCTTAAAGGTCCACGTCTTTATGATTGCTAAAATCATCAGTATATAAGTTATCATTCTACGGTCAAACTCGGTAGATGGGATGAATCATAGTTTGAAACCAAAATATTTACCACAAATTTTCGGCTACAGACTGTAGGCTACAGTACCTGGTACTAAAATGTTGCTCTGGTCCAACTCTCCCTTGGACCGATCACAGCTACTCTGTACTATAGGCAAATTAAATGAATATGTTAATTAACCCTCTTCCTCCAGAGTCATTTTTGCAATACGTCCTCCGAAGGGAATCTAAGGGAATTGGTTGCTACCCCTTCTAGACTACGGAATAAAGCAGGTCCTGAGTGGACCTCGATGAATTTGATGCGCGCGCGTGTTTTAAAATTTTACTTCTATGGGCCTAGGACGCTCGCTCATATAGGACTCGGTAATTCTTGACAGTATATAGCCTATAGGCCTAGGTCTAGTCATTTGCTTGGGTTATAATAAACCTGTGCCAGCCCTAGAGATTAATAAGTTTGCTTTGTTCAAACATTATCATCTACGCAAGTAAATTTAAGGGCTTTCCATCTAGTCCCTGTAGAATTCATAATTATGCAATCTCGCCCGACTATAAATTTGCCCTAATGCATGGAGTAATGTAGTACGTGCGCGCACGGTGTGGGTGAAAATTCTAGGTCAATGTCAGACTGGGACCAATTGAAAATAATTGCTCCCTGAAACCGTCGCTATGCTAGGAATGGTGGCATTGCGAACTTTGCCCAGAGGGCATGGGACACTTGCTGCTTGAACTTGTTCCTCTAGCCTAGCAACGAGTGTTGGTTTGTTTGTGTGTTTGTTTGTGCACTTGTGTGAATGTATTGTGTGGTGGTTGATGTGTGTTTTGTGCGAAGTGCGGTCGATCATCAAATTTTAAAGTTTATAGGGCCAGGGCCCGAGGAATAGTGTGGTTCGCGTGTGGCAAGGTTAAGATTTCTTTTTACCGCGTAACTCTTAAAAGTGCAACGAGAGATTTTTGAGGCACCCAAATATTGGGTCATAATAGTAATTTCATATAGACTAGACACTTAATATATTTCTTACCTTGTATTTGGCTACAGAAATGTCTTAAAAGCGAGAAAAAGGTGATTCTGGTTTGCTTATATTTCAATGTAAAACATAGGCTGAATTTCATATAATTTGCTCCTATACGAAATTAGTAATTTCACAATTTTTGTACCAAAGAAACACTTCTCAGCTTAATCCTTTCAGATGGGGTTAATTTTGATGGAAAGCTTTACATCAGGGCAAAAATCAGTACTTTCGATTTTTAGGGACACCTGAATGTGAAATCTCTCGTTGCACCGTCTTTAAGTTAAAAGGGTTTTAGTAAAATCTATTACAACTACTGCATCTTCTACCTCTGCTTCTAATACTTCAGGACATAGAAAAGGGCAGAAACTTTGATGTTGAAGGTTGAAACGCAGCAAACAGCTTCCGAAAATCTTGAGAAGTGGCATTTAACAATTTTGAGTGGAATGGCTTGCTAAAACAAAAAAAAAAAATAAATTACTACATTTTTCATTTCTTGTGGTTATTTATATATCCTTAAACACCTGAGATTGGTTACGCAATTTCATTGGTTCCCATAGCTGTTGCTGCTTTCTGCTATACTGCTGATGGTAATACTGCTGCTACTCTTTCTACTGCCGCTGCTACTACACTACTACTACCACTACAACCACTACCACTATTACTGGTCATGTGTTTCAAGGTGGGCCAGTTTTGCGTTTTCATTTGTGTAAAATGCATGGATAGTGTGAAAGGCTCTAGCTCTCTTCAGGCACTCACATCCCCTACAAAAGTGTACATTTATTTGAAGCTTACTAATCAAGGATTCCAGAAATACAGTTGAGACCAATATAACATTATTCCCTAGGGAGTTCGCAACCACTAATGTGCAAAACATGATGAAAAAGATGTGATTTTAAACACACCTGAGTTCAAAAGCTGTGGCAATTGCCTTTTTTTGTAATTGCAGATTTGGTATCTTCTAATTACAAGCTTCCCATAGATACATAACTTTATAGGTAGGCCTACATGGTGTAGCAAAATAGTTTTGCGCAAGGTATCAAAATTGCCAATTTTACCATTGAAGGTCATTGTTAAGGCATCGGCTATGCTACAGATGCAAATATGAGCCTAAAACAACAATTAAACTTTGATAATAACGTTTGCTGATTTATAGTATATGGTTGTGAGATAGTTTTTAGAATTTCTCTAGAAGAGATGATATTTGTAAACACATGACCCCTGTGGGGTAAATTCATGAAATGCTGCTCCTGCTCATCCTCCACTTCCAATTTTTTTAAATTAAAAAGGCAATTAGTGGGAAATTGATTAATATTTTTAACAACCTATCATGCATCTTGTTGCCCTACATGCAAGCTTTAATTAATACCAAATTTAACTATGTGGCTTGAAAAATTACTTTAAAAATGCCCGTTATGATACAAAAATATCGCGCGCATGTCACAAACTAGAAATAGTTAAGGCGAAAGGTAACAAAAAAAGGAAGAATAACTACTAAAAACACCTAAATTACTAACACTACTACACACTACTGCTACCACTACTACCACCATTACTGCCACTATTAATACCACTTACTGCTACCACTACTACCACCACTACTACTACTACCACTACTATACTTGGTCTCACCCTCAAGGTGAAGGTGAGTCATTACCGTCTTTGCATTCCCCTAGCGTATCCGATCGTGCCGCCTATCGCGTGCGTTTCATGATATGATTCCAAGCATAGCGGCCGCGATTCATGGGCGAAAAATAAAAGTCGCAGTGACTAACCTTCAACTTATAGAATGAGACAAACTATACTACCACTACTACTACCAATACTACTACACTACACAAAAAAAAACTAAGGAAGTTAATAAACAAAAAAAATACTACTACCACTACTATCACTACTACCAAGAGGGTGTTTTGAATCAATCCATGAGCTGCAATGTTCCTACTGTACTGTACTAAATCCATATCAGTACTTAGGGATAAAAGTGTTCAAAAGTTTAAGAACAACAAGAGATTCATAATCATGCTAAAAATCCAAGGACTAATGCTTTGTGGACTAAAATGAGGGTTAAAGTCAGGATTTTTATGTGTTAAGAATAGGATTTTTATGGGATCACATGACCCTACTATTGAGGTGAAATTTCCAAACTGGTGCATTGTGGGATTGACTCAAAACACCCTCTGACTACTACCATAACTTCTACTACCACTACTACCACTACTACTACTACTACTACTACTACTACCACTACTGCTGCTGCTACTGCTGCTGCTGCTACTGCTGCTGCTGCTACTGCTACTACTTGTACTACCACTACTCTTCTACTTTTGCGTTGGTATCACTATGAATTACAAATAACACCTGGTATAGAATAGAATTTCACACCATTACCGTAGCTGCGGGCGATGGTGATTACCTTTTTTGAAGGAGTGAAAACAAAAGATTTGTAATTACCAACAGGTGAAAAACGCTTCGGGGCGTATCTGCTTTAAAGCTAGGCCTAACCTTCCCAGATTAAAGGTGTAGCCGTTTCGCGATCCAAATCCACACACCACCCGTGTTGATCATGAAAATATTGTCATATATACATTCATGATTTGTGATCCCACAATCCAAGAAACAATTTTAAGAACTTTACAAATATTCAAAAAACAAAAAATTATATTATATTTCAATGTCATTACCTGTGTATAGTTTTTTTTTTGAGACAGTAACCGCATATAGCTGGTCAAACATGAATGCAAGAACCCACTGAATAATTTAATTATTATTATGATGTTAATGATGAAGATTAGAAAAACAAAATGTAAACGGAATTTCACACACACAAAACTAAGGTGGTTCAAGTAAAGTATAATTAGCAGAATAATTGCAACAAATAAAGTCTTAGTCAAAATGAATATCAACAAATTGACCTCTCTGCGTCTTTTTGGAGCTGCATCGTTGTTGCATAATATAATGTTTTGGACAAAGAATGGAAAAGTAGTAAAATCCACCTATGGCTCAATCACACGTAAAAAGGGTTTTGCTTACTGGTATTTTGGCGAACGAAACGAAACGAAATGAAACGCCCATTGGTTTACACGCTTTATTCCGTCATGCATAACGTGCATAACGGAATAAAGCGTGTAATCTAATGGGCGTTTCGTTTCGTTTCGCAAAATACAGTAAGCCAAATAGTTCGGCCTATATTGGTTCAAATACCAGACAAAGTGTTTAATTTGATAATTCTAGCAAAATTCCATTTACTACTAGGTCAAGATGTCTTGACAAAAAGCCAAATATTACTGTTTACAAAATGAGGTTAAATACTACTACTACACGTGTAAATATTTAGCAATTTGTCAATGTAAAGTAACTTCGAAAAACATAGAAACTATGCGTTAAACTGTTCACTTGATTAATTGTATTTTGTAAGCTTTTGTATAGTATACCTCTGCATGATGTATTATAGTCTTTATTTAAATAAATGCTTTGTTTTTGCACGTTTATAACAGTAAATGACAGCTAATCATTTATTCCATGAAGAAAAAAATCAGTAATTACTGATTTATTGCATTATGCTAATCCCTATTGATGTCTTTATAGGAAGAATGGTCAAAATACTCCCCTGGTTTTCACAAAATCATTTGTATCGTGAGAATTTCCGGTGGTATGAATTGTCATTTTAAAGCTTGCGTGTTCTTTATCTGTAATCTGAAATTGGACTTGGACTTATTCCCTGTTTTGTCGGACCATGTCACATTTTTTTTATAAATTATATTTGAGGGTTCTGATTCAAAATTAAGGTTAATTAATCTCCTTTACACAATAATGGCTATGCAGGTCAGGTAAAATTAGTGCCCTTCGAGATCCTCTTTGGCAATTTTAATCAATGCAACCAAACAAATTGTTTGTACCATTTGATTGATGTGTGAAAGTGTCAAAGATCAAATCACATGAACCGATTTGCTTATAAAGTTGTCAAATTAAGCAGACATGGAAAGTAATACGGACCTGTTGTATGTAAGCCCTATAGCGTAAAACTCGCAAAATGTTCAATTATGTATCAAACGCAGCGTGCAACGTACACCACGTATTTGTAATTAACTTGTGCTTGTGAATCTTGTAATTTTTGTTATAAAAATGAAAGTTTGGTGAACTTGACATTTTTATGAAAGTGACAGCTGTTAAATTATAGACTTTTATATTTTTAAAGCCACAGAAAGGCGAGGTTAAGCCATGGTTTCAACTTAAAATGTTGAGATGTAGGAATGTAAAGTAGAATGCCGTATCAAGAAGAAGAGCAACGGCTGTATACCGCATTTTTCACTGCAATGAGCATTAACTAAAATTATTTTTACCAATATTACGATGAATAAGAAATAATTTTTTGACGATTTGTGGTAATCTTATTATAAAATAATGTTAATGCCGAAACACAAATCAATGAAGAAGTCCGTGAAGAGCACCCAACATATGATCCTTTGCCTTCTTCACTTAAAGGTAAAACCCGGTGTAGAAAGCCAATCTAAATTAGAACAAAGTGTAAGTTGGTAGGCCTATATTCTAGTTAACGAGATTTGGGAAACCAATTTTCGTGATGGCATCCCATTTTGGCGCGTTATAATGTTCTCTTTAAAGGTACAATTATTATGTGTGGTGGGTGCAATAGTGTATGTAGTTTATACATACCCCTATTAAAATGACTTTGATAATACGTTTTAGGGTCTAGACTATGATGTAGGAGGGTAACACTGTAAATAGATCTGTAAATTACGGAAATTTCTGGCAGCGAAATTTCCAGCGTTTTCAGTAAGTTTACAGACTTTTACGTAAAACAGTAGAAACTTGTCAATTTGCGGAACTTTTTACCGCATTTTACGGAACTTTGCCTCAGATTACGGAAAACATTGCATATTTTAATAAAATTATCCGTAATTTAAAATACAGAAGTTCTGGAAATTTTGCTGCCAGAAATTTTCGTAATTTCCGTAAATTAACAAATTCAATTTTTCAATATGATTTTTTTATCATCGCGCGTATATAAAACTCCAAAATTCCAATTTAAAGTAAGGATCGTGTTTGTAGTATTAGGGGGGTAAAGGAAATGGATAGGGGGAACTGATTTATGAAATAAATTATCACATTAAAAGAGTTAAAGAGGCATTTCTTATACAATTTTTTGTTTTTAGTGAACTAAGAAAACCATTTTCCGTAAATTTGAATGTCCGTTAATTTACAGAAAATTTAACAGTGTGAAAGCCCTATACATGTAGTGACTTTGCCAAGGGAACAAGAAAGGAATTGGTCCACATAACCTCGTGCTCCCCTTACTTATCCTCAAGAATCAAACCGGAAACCAACCAAAATATACGTACAAAATCTTCAATTTTGTGATGAAAATTACCAATTTTGGTGAACGACACATGGGAAGAAACGGCATCTTTACTTGCTGTTAAACTGGATTCTTACTTTGGTAACTTGAAATTAAAGAAATAGAGTTATTGAAGCGATTGTGCTGACGCAGATATCTACTATAGAGCATTTACTAACTGCGGTATGACTAGTCGCGTTGATTTACGAATCTGTTACCTAGTTTTTATATCCTCAGACTCTATTAGAATTTTAGACTTTGGTTCGAATCCGGCAACGCGCACATTGTTTGGTTGTTTTCAATGTTTGCGTGATGGACAGGTCATCCCAAGGGAAAGATAAAATAAAATCGATTATATAGCCTACATAGTTAACTATGTATAGTTTGTATTTACCTTAGACACAGAAAAATACGAGAATGGGACAAACTAGTGCCATTTAGTGCCCCACTGTCAAGCGTAGCACGTTTATTTGCATTATTACCATAATGGCCAAAGGATATGAAGGTAGGAGAGATGTGGCCACATTTCTAATAAAGCAACGTGTATTGCTAAGTTTGTAATGGCCATGGACAGAGGAAAAGATTTCCCAACATCCACAGCTACCTTCTTAATAAATTATCTGAGGCCAAAAACAAAATACAAAACCAGAAAAGAATATTCTCCGGGCCATATCTGCATATGATCTACGGATCGCAAATCAACACAACCATAATAGAATTACATAAGCATTGTCCTTTGAAGAAAAAAAGTTTTCTTTAGCTAGCCTTCAAATAAGCTATCTGTAAGTCAACACAAAAATGCAAATGTCACATGTTCTATACCATTCCTGTCTGTCTTACAATTGATATTAATATGACAAAAACAGTTTTTCTAATCGAAAACTCAGGTTTTTCGATTCGATGTCATAGTTTGATAAAACTGGTTTATCGACCGAAAAATCTGGGGTTTTCGCCGAATTATAAACTTGGTTTTTACAATTCGATGTCATAGTTTTATTTTTCGAATTCGAGTGTCATAGTTTTTGAAAAACCGGGTCTTCCGATCGAAAAACCAGGTTTATCAAAAAAAATTGACAATCGAAGTCCCTTAATCCGTTGAGTTCGTGTATGATATACGCAAATCACTCTGTCATCGTTGAAAGAAAGCCAACCATAGTCTACATTATGTATGCATTTTGAACGTCCATAATATTGAAAGGAGTCACAACAAATTATATCATGTATGAATTATATATTTATTTTTAGTTAACGGACATATCGCTTCTTTAATTGATTCAATTGATATGATATAAATAAAAACAAACAATAGCTGAATTACTGTTGACATGTTAGTGTCGCGCGCTGCCGCGCATGCGCTCCTGTAGTGTGACCATAAACACCAATTTCCTATGTAGGAAATTCGTTTTTCAAGGATTACGATTGTCATAGTTTTGGAAACCTGGTTTTTCAATCGAAAAACCAGGTTTTTCGAATTCGATTATCCATATTTTTGTAAACTGTTTATCGACCGAAAAACCTGGTTTTCGCGATAAACTTGGTTTTTACAAATGCGATTGTCATAGTTTTTGATTAAACCTGGTTTTTCACCGGAAAAACAGTTTTTCGATTCGATTATCATAATTTTGAATAACCTGTTTATCGATCGAAAACAGGTTTTTCGACGAAAAAACCAGGTTGATCTGTTCTATTGTGCAATATACTTGCACATACGCGTGACGTTGTGTAATCGTCCGGCAGGAGACAAGTAGGGCACAGTTAGGATCAGAAAATACCGGGCGAAAATATCACTTTTTTGTTGTGAATTTACAAACACCATTACCCTCGCTTGCTTTTTGTTCCCCCCCCCCCCCCGAACTTTTACACTCATGTTTAGCCCACAAGGTGATATAGTATAGTGTCTTTGGTTCCTAAACTTCTTGAACACTTTTATCCCCCAGTACTGGCATGTGTTTTAGTACAGGCACAGTATAGGCCCATTGCAATGCATTGTGTGATTGATAGGCCTGATTCAAAACACCCTCTGACGTGGAAGCGAGTGATTGTTACAAACACCCGGGAGGGGGGGGTTCTTGGATTTTGGTCGGGTACCTATGCTCGCGTCCAAAAAAGAGGACTAGCTGCAAATGCAGTACTACCGCTAGGGTATCACATTCACAATATCTACGTCTAATTCCCGCTAGGTATCAAATTCAGGTAAGATATTGTGACTGGCTCCTTGAAAAAATGGGAAATTAACTCAATGTCAGTAAAAAATAACCCTGCAGTGTGTACATGTTCTTACAGTAGTACAGTGTATTTTTCTCATATCATGTCTATTGGTTTTTAAAAGGTATATTTTTTATGCACGTATTGAAAGCAGGTCCCTCTCATTTGGCGTACATGCGGGGGGGGCAGGGGGCAGGTTTGCCCCCCCTGAAATTTGCCCCCTCAAGCGGGGCAGGCCCGTTAGGCCACTGGTCCCCGCTAGGGGTATAATTCGGTCCCTTAGGGTATATTTTCATCATCGACAACGGGTATTTTTAACTAAATACTGGTGCCCGTTAGGGGTATATATTTTCACTGAAATTGGTTTCCGTTAGGGGTCACTTTCAGAACCCGGAACAGGAGGGGTACCCAACAAACCCTGAGAACCCCCCCCCCCCCCGGGTTGTTCACCAATGGGTTGTCGCAGAAATGACTTTTCCTGTATTGCAACACTTTACAATTTTACCGATTTTCAAATATCCGAAGATATAATAAGTGAAAAAAGTTTCCAAACATTTTGATGGGTGCATGTGTAATTTGAATTTCTCATATTGACCGAAATTTCATAAGAATCCTGTACTAAGATCTAGAAAACCAACCTCGGATTGAACCTACTGTAATATCAGCCTCAAAATCCTCAATGCAGTTCAGAGCTAATAAAATCTGTTTATAAACACACATACCAAAGTAAATGTCTACATCATGAGCGGTCCTCAGGTCGGGCCATAAATTTGAAACGATAGGAATTATTGTGCAAGGTCTGTTTCTTATTGAGGTCACACATGCCTATTGAATATGACTATTCACTTCTTTCTATATCGTACCCTGGATCAAAACTTACAAAACAAAAACCTTGTCATTACAAACATACAACAAATCAAACAAAACAAAAGACAATGAAATTATTCGCGAGCAGACCTTCATCCTACCGACTGGAAGTGAACGTGGGCCCACCCTGAACTACGAGAGTTTTTTCCGTAACCTGACCCATCTGACTCACCTTTTTTCTGACACACTTATGAATTCGGAAACATTAACGGAATACCCTTGCTTATTTTCCGTGATCGTGATGGTTTCTCCGAATTCATAAGTGTTTCAGAAAAAAATCTGTCAGATGGTTCAGGGTTGCGGAAACTCCCCTAAGCTTACATGGATCTAATTATCATTATGTCCAAAACTTTGTTCAATTTACAAGTTCCACCCACACGCCATGCGATTGGAAACGTTTACAGACACCCAATAGGCCGCAGGCTTGGAAATATAACCGAACAACCATGCATTTTCTTCAACGGTCCTTTTAAAACGTTTTGGTTATCATAATCAACATCCCCGTTTCACTTGCAATATAACTAACTCTGTGAAACAACTCAAAATAACGCTAGAACAGAAGGTAATGGTTCCTCATGTTCATACCTTGAAAAAAATTCCAGCGCAATCTTACTATGCAAATCTGTAACAAGCTTTAAAAAAATGACCGTAATTTGGCTGTAATTTGGAATACATGGAAAAATACATGTAATGATGTCCATTTTTCCATGCCTATAATGACAACTCTAAAAGTGAAGACTTTATATTCGAAATTTAAATGAGTAACACAATCAGTATCAACACTATCTATGAATTTTTCATTATACATTAAGTATACGAAATACATACAGGGAAAAATACTGTAAAATTTCAGAGGAAAATACTGGCAGCAATTCTGCAAAAAACCCGTAAAAATCTAGCTTTTACAGGTTTTCATTCAAATTTACTGTATATTTTTACAGTTTGATGTAATACTTCCAACAAACTGTAAATTTACAGTAATCAATTAAAAAATTGTTGAATATGCTACTTAAGTTATGGTGTGTTCGTCAGTGGCTTTTTATTCTCCACACATTCAATCTCTGTAATAACTCACCAAAATAATATGTTTTTAAAGCGTTTTTGATTACATTAATTTTTACAGTATATGTAAATTTTACGGTAATTTGTTGGCAGAATTGCTGCCAGTATTTTACTGTAAAATTTACCAGTATTTTTTTTACAGTGTACGCAAATTTGTCCAAGCAAGTAAGATAATAATATTACAACAACAACGATATCATATACTACAAAATCACTTATTTTATTTTTTTTATTTTTTTTCCTTTTTTTAATGTTTTCTTATTTTATTATTTAATTAATTAATATTCATATCCTTTGTTTATCTATGGATTTCCCTTAATTTTCAAAAAATTTTTTATTTTTTTCATATCTTTTGTTATCAAAAACGGAATAAACCGCAATACAAGGAAAACGTTGGGGGAAACGAAAATTTCTTAACTTAGTGTATAACAATAGCCAAAGTAGCCAATTTTCTCCCTAACCTACTACATAGGCTCATGATATAAATAATAATAATATTTTAATATTGTTGTTTTGTATTTTTAAAAGTATTGATTATAAGCCTAACAAGCTCCCAATTTATGCGCGGTTTTATTCATTTTTATGAACTGAAAGTAAACTCCTAGTGGGCTGAGCTGACGGGACTAATTTGTAAAAAAATATTTGTGTGGTAATTTATTTATTTATTAATAGTACCCAGAACAGATAAAAAGCGACTTTTTAGTTGGTTCATTGTTACTTTTAAATGACCTTCTAGCTCCAGTTGACAAATTTGGTAACTTTTCAGACTTCATTTGAAGGGTAAAGTTTTCATTCGGTCGCTAGATAATCACAGATGGATCATTTGTATGAAGTGTGCAAGCATGCTAATTTAATCATGAGCTGTGGTGGAGAGTACAAACATTTGTATAAATTGATAACCATAAAGAGGTGGGACCCAAAACGTTTTGCGGTACAAAGAGGTAACCAATAAGTTATGGCGCCCGAGTTTTTTCCACCTTCTTCTCACAAATCCTTAATTTAGTTTTAGTTAAAGAAATGTACCCTGTCAGTGAATTGCAAAGGTACTTGTCACAGTATTATGATGTAAAATGGGTGTAACGCGTATTTTTCATCCGCCCCTCTTCCCCTGAGAAGTGTAGGTGTCTAAGGTGTGTTATAAATTATTGCCGATAACTTCTTTCGACCTGACTTTGGTAGCCGTTCCATGGTAGATTTACTGCCCTGAGGTCAAGTTTTCTCAAGGCTGTTGTGGTTAGAAAGGTTACTCCCTTTTACTGGTCACCACCCAAAACGCCGAGGCAATTAACTCGGTTTCAAATTATCGTTTGTCCTATAGATTTAAACACACAACGTACACGGTAAATTAGACCGAAGGAATGCAATGGGCTCATTGAGATTTTGTTTTGCCTTCAACAAGATAATGTAGTAACTGAATACTTCTTTCAAGTGTATGCTATAAGTAAACGCTGTTTGATAAGATGTCCGCTGGCTACCAGCGAGTATGCGTTGAGATAACTCAGGCTTCATGCTGGGCAGAAAGTGGAAGCGATGACGAGTTTCGATGTTTATGTAGTATGGCTGCATTTCTTTCAATACATGCTCCTTCTTTTTTAAATATTTTTGTAGTCAGCTGTAGTTTTAGTAAGCATCAATGATTGAAAGTTAACATCATCATCCTCATGTTATCATCTACTGCATACTGGTATCTTATTAGCAGTTGCTAATTTGTTAGGAGATGTGACCTAAATTACAGGATGATCCCGTAAAAGACTGTGTATTAGTCTAGCCCCAATCCCCTTGATATCGCGCGATATTGCGCATTATAACAACCGGAGAGTTTTTGCCAAACGAATTGATAGATGAGTGACCTGATAAGGACCACAACCCTTCGGCTCTGAAGGTTGTTGGTTGTTGAACATGCTAAATTAAGGAAATGTACAGTAGCTGTGAAATATAACATTATTAGTCCTTGAAGGCAGTATGAAGTGGAGCATTGACAAAGAAATGCAATTATGAAACAAACGTATGTATTTAAGTGTAATAGGCAGGTAAGGTGAAGATATTTGCTTCTTGGTTCAAAGACTAAAATTATTTTAAACTAGAATTTCGCGGTTCTCGTCTTTCGCTATTCCGGAGGGTTTTGGGGGTTTGGTTTTGGGTTCCTTCGGAACCTTATTCGGGCGTCTTTGGCAAGAGATCTTGTCTTTGGCGATTGAGGGGGGGGGGGGGGCTTTTGTGAATGAACAGTTAAATGCATATTCGATTGCGCGGGTAGGAGTTGCTCTATGTTTTTTTTTTCAGGTAGGGATGTGCGGGCCCGATTTCCGAACTTGGGTGCCTTAGAACTTAATTTGTGTCCCAGATGTAGGGTCTTATGAACTGAAATTTTTTTTGAAATTGACGGATGGGGAGCCGAGTTTTGTTAAAGTTGAGCTTTTGAGCGACTTGTAGTACTCGAGTAGAAATACTCATACTCGAGTACTCGCGTATCGAGTAAATTTTTGTGTACTCGACTCATACTCGTACCAGGCTTGGGTACCGTACTCATACTCGGTACTCAGGCCATAATACTCGTACTCATACGCGTACTCCCGGGATTTAAAATGTTGCTGTACTCATACTCGTACTCGTACTCAGGACCAAATACTTACTTCGTACGTCGTACTCCGGGTCAAGTACTTGTACTCATAATCGTACTCAGGAAAAGTACTCACACTACAACAAAAGTAAGTGAGGCGTGCATTTAATGCTTGACTAACAGGGAATTAACAAAATCAAAATATACAGTTGAGTGATATTTAACAAAATGGTGAGTTCACCAAATTTGTTTTTGTAAAAATGTAACTTTTAGTTTCAGCTAAAACAATATTTAAAATTTTGTACTTTGTTTGATATAGCCAATATTTGCAAAATAATGACAAATTTCAAAGGTGATAATCTACAGGCATACTACAAATGCTCCATTCCATGACAATTTTAATGAAGCAACCCCTTTTATCCAACCCAGTTTTGCTTTTCTTTGGCCATGTGCTTAAAACCTCCTGTGGGATGGGTAGAGGATCAAAGTTGATAAAAGGCCCTTACTTTTTAACAGAAAATCGAACACCTTATTTAGGTTTTACCATGCCTATTCCCTATAAAAAGACTGAAGCTAAAAAGGATGTGTTCTGAAATCCGTGTGGGCTATTTTTGGAATACATTTTTCAAATTTGAAAGAAGAGTCCTGGTGCAATTTAATTCTGGGCCCAGTCTCCCAATTTGAACACACAATTTGTCCCAAATCTGAAAGGAACCGTAGAAATTTTATATATATATGATCTATCAAATTACATCAGGTCCCTATCATAGCATGTTGCATAATACCTCCAATTTCAAATTGTTTTGGTTCAAAAGACTCAAAGCATTTTGCATTTCAAGGGGGTGGGATAACTGGTGTTTAATGATACCCAATGCAGGATATAAATGTTGCAGTCATAGGGGTATGAGACCATGGCTACAGGATGGTATAAATCCCATCCATGAATGGTACGAATAAGTTGGGTTATCGACTATGGGTATGGGTCCAGTGTGACCACATCACGGTATGGATATGAGTTGATGTATGAGACCATGGGTACAGTACGCATTTTATACCCGAGTAATGGTACTCATGTATTACACAGTATGCATGCTTTAGTGAGTATGATGACTGTGCCTTTGACAGTTTATTCATCCATGATCTTGATGGGCCAACTGCCCAACCAGCATATTCCATGTACACAACTGAACTTGTTTTGTCTAAAAAAATCAACAAATTTCGAGCAAATTACACGGTTCAAGTATCCATCATTCGCAAGTCTTGGTGGCGGGAGTACAGCATCATCATGTTATTACCATCGTCATTTTCATCCATTGTCATCTTCATCAACAATATTACAAGGCTGTAAAATTTGCAAAGTACTCTCCTCCGCATACTCGTACTCACGGCCAAAGTACTCGTACTCTACTCTGTACTCAGGCACAAGTACTCGGGACTCATACTCGTCTCAAGCACAAGTACTCGTACTCATATCGTACTCGGTTTTAAAAATTTTGCTGTACTCATACTCGTACTCAGGACCAATACTCATAATCGTACTCATGACGTCGGGGTCAAGTACTCATACTCATACTCGTACTCAGAAAAAGTACTCATACTACAAGTCTGCTTTTGAGGCAAAGTTTACCAAAAGGAGACCCTTATGAACCGAATTGTACTTCAACCGGGTTCTCGTTACAGTATACTATTAAAGATATTGTAAAATTTTACAAATTATACGTCATTCTGCCAACACATCGGTAAATGTTACAGTTATACTCTAAGATCATTTAATTAAAACTCTTGGAAGTGTGTGTATTCGGTGAGTTATTAAAGTGCTTGGGAATATGTAGGGATAAAAAAAAAGCACGATACCACACCAACTAGCAAACCTGCCCTGTAATTTAGACCGATCTTAATGTAAATTAACTTTTACGGTAGGCGGTATTTAGTTGGTAGCATGAAATGGCCTGCGTATAATACTGTAAAAATTTAAACAAGTCAATATTAAGCATTACGACAAAGCCCAAGTACATTTTACTGCAACTTCTATAGTTTACATCTACCACTCAAATGGAATTTTTCACCATTAGTGGATGTTGTGGGGTGGGGCTCCTGGCGCCCTACATCCAGAAAATGATTTCGCCATTGAAATAATTCGGCAAAACTCTGGACAGGCAATAATTATACTCTAGACATTACTATTAGTGAAAGATAACAAATAAAAATATTGATCGTGGTTTATGAAATTAGGGAGTGCCAGTTGGTCGGAAAAGTAAGCCATTTTGCCGCTTTCTCCACAGTGTTGCACTATGACTTTAAACATGGCTTTTATGAGTTTCAAGGCCGATCAGTGATCCCCCGAAAGACTCGAATTATTTGAAATTCGCAAGAAAGCTTAAAATTTAAAGATTGAGTATGTACAATTCCTCATAAATTATCTTTTCCATTTGAAAAATTGGACAGAAAATGAAGAAACAGCAGGGTTCAAAGATAACGAATCTCCATGACATTAGCCTACGTGTTGTAGTAAGTGTCCGTGCGTGCGGACAGTAATGACTAAAATAATCAAATTTTACTTTTTTTACTTTTATATTTCAGTCTTTTCTTTTCACTTGCAGGTTATGTTAGAAGGACCCCGAACTTGTCACAAATGGAACATGAGGATTGTGATTTTTTTTTCGATTCTCTGAAGTTTAGAGCAATCACTTGGATAGTGGCGTTACGAATAGACCAAATTACAATACTTGGGTACTGGATACTTAGAATTTTTGTGGTGCCCTTTTCCGGACCATGTATTTCCCCATGCCCTGTTTGTACATGGCAATAGAATTATAATCAATCAATCTTTATATTGGTCATCATAGAATACAGCAAAAACAATATGATAAATACTTATTAAATATGCAGTACAGTGTGACAAATTAATCGTTCCAATATACAGTAAAGATGATTAAATAATACTTATTACTCAACCTGGATCAAATTACATAATTGTTCATTCATTCTTATTATTTCAGGTTTAAAAAAAACAGTAATCATGACATGTGAGTGGCTTTAAATTACGAAGTACATAACTTTTCTTTTTTTAAAATATGTAAATTAATTTTTTTTTAAAAAACAAAAGAATGCCTATTATTAAACCAAAATATACACCGTAAAGTATTCAAATCATCACATTCTTTACACAACACAGACAACAAACCCAAATTCGCAACACACGTATACACGTACGCGCCGCGACGTACACGCGCAACGTCCCGAACAACCCCCCGCCGTTTGGAACACCTAATTCCTATAAATTAGGTCCCACGCGATAGCTTAGAGTTTACTCTTTCTATTGGTATCAATTGAGTACCAACATTCGCACTATGACGTCACTACATGACGTCATAAGTTTGAAGAAAGTGTGAAAATAGGATGGGAAATTGATATTTCGCAATTTTTATAGACTCAAAATAACTGTTTTTTGTGAACTTAAAGGCCATATCTCAAAATGACCAAAATTCAGTTATAGCCTTACTGCTCAGCATTCAATAATTTTCATTTCAACACGGACATGTCATCCAAATACCTAACAATAAGCTACTGTCTGTTAAGAAATCAAATTGGGCTATTTTTTTTCTCAATTTACAACATTTTTCTCTTCTGGTTAAACTAACTTTGCCACAGCAACAGCAAATTATTTATTTTTTTCTATTAGTTAGCACTTAGGCCAAAACTTTTCAATTAGATCCGGCATGCAAAACCAACAACGTAGCACGGAAGCCCTTTTAGTGCTTTAAGTGCCCATAAATGGCGATGCCAAAGGATTTCATATGCATTTCACCATAATCCCACAACACAGTAGATAAGGTATCATATTGCGTGTACACATCGTTATGTCCACCCACTGTAACCAATGTTATTTGGCATAACTTGAACACAATGTATCATGGGATGTTAGTGATTACTCGATTCTTTCACATTTGGCCACAATTACATGAATTAGGTGCTAAACTTGGGATATTAGATCGTGCGATCGATTTCACTATATCCCATAACGCATATGAGTATTTTAAGACTGCATCGTGTACAGATATTGAAGTTACAAGCTTTAAAACTATATCAGCGTTTATTGGCATTTGACAAATGTATATGGGATCTGTACTCGATTCTTTCAACGTGGACATCTCGCAAACGAAGCTATGATGTAGAATGTGGCGCTTTTTCCATTTTACTTTCGGGGGTCGCAACAACGGCGACAACCCAAGCAAATATGTGTTCTTCAAAATACATCATACGTAATTCTCCATAAAATATCCCTATATTACCCTTACATAGTATACGGTTTATATATAATATCTTTACAACAGTGAAGAAGTGAAAACCTAAAAAGTATCCTAGATTGCCTCAGCCCATTATCACTAATTAAAATTACACCCCTGCACCAAGTAATGAAGCCGAAACAGGAATATCTAGCCACTTGAAGTGGGAGAACCATCTCGCGAAATGGGTTAACACTCGGAGCCAAACGTGAAAGGAGGAGGTACGATCAAACAACTTACGCAGATTTATTCCTTCTTCAAAAAACACTTTCTCTGCTACAAGATCTCTCGAAATCACTTAAGAATTCGCAATGTTTAAACCTTTTTTGTCAATTTTCCAATAGATGGCGTAATTGATTCAAATCCTATACCTTCTCCTTCTACATCCCGTTTTCTATCATCCCTACAAAGACCTGCAATTTGCGTGTTTGAACCTAAACAAATAAGTTAAGTAAACACACTGCTACCTATAAAGACCACTCGCACGACGACAAAGCAACTATGAGAGGCTCCCTCCCTCATAAAAAACGCAAAAAACAACTTACGAGATATACACACATAATGAAAAATAACTGTTTTAAACTGGGGAAACAAAGTGTTAGAACTTTGTAATTCTCGGCTTACGAAATCTGAACGTTATAACTATAAATCCAACTTACATTATTTGTAGTACTCTTAAGTGTACTGGAACAAACGAAAAGAAGCTTTCACTTCGTTTCATGTTTTGTTTGTTTTACGGCCGCAGTGATTTGATTTTCGATTGACATATGAATGTTTTCTTACACCCTTATGCGTATTTTCAATATCTCGCCCATGTTTATCAAGGAGGGGATGCCCGTGTATTCACTCCCAGTATTGGGCACAAGGAGAGGATAACCTGTGTAATCCAAATTTTGACTACATACCGGGTGTCCACAAAAAATGGTGCAAGACAAATCACCCTTGATGGAGATACACAATAAAATAGCGACAAAATCCTTATATCGTGTGCTACTATGAAGTCTTGCTTTGAATTCCGTTTACAGCATCCGATTTGGTTATTGCATCCAGAGAAATGGCTAATACTTCCAGAGGGTGGAAGTACCAATTGGTGCCACTTTTTCACAGAATGGGATAACTTAACACAATCGTCATGCATAGGCGATCATGTTTGAGAAGAACACTTATTGATCAAAAGAATTCATCCATCACACAGATATATGCTTGATGTTTTTTTCTTTTTGCGTCAAATCAATGTTTCGTTTTCGGGGTAAACGTTCTAAAAACGCCTTTATAATAAGTAAAGAACATAAAAATAGAGCCCACTCAGCTGCAAACAGTAATAGCACTCAAACACTTATAAATTGCACATCCTTGCCTAAATAATACACGGGTTTTGTTTAAGAGTTCTGGAAATGAATGTCTGTTCTTGACTAATTGAATATACAAATAACCATAGTTCTGTAATCATATTGAAATGCACATACTATTTAATGATATTGGAACTCCTCGAGTGGCATTTGTAGGTTCTGATGTAAAATCTTAATCAATAAGCCCCACTCAACCTTATCAACATGATGGATCCCATTCTGTAAAAGTGGCACAATTGGTACCGCACCCGTCTTTGGATATACCATGTTTTCAGGTTGCAACAACCAAATCGGGTTCTGTAAATGGTATTCAAGCTAAGACCTTCATTTGTGATATGAGTAAATATTCCTTCACCATTTTAATAGTGTTTTCACCTCCACCGAGGGCGCTATTTGCCTTGCTGCATTTTTTGTGGAACCCTGTACAGAGCGTCCCAGAATATTAGTATCCATCGTTAAACTTGTTAGAAAAATGATCAAATTTTGGCCAAAATATACATTTCATGATCATCCATACCCATCCCCCTTTAAAAATATTCTAAAATTTTTATCATCTTCACCCAAATTATTCATCCGATGTAACCAAGGAACTTGATGTGTGAAAATGCGCATCATACTGATATCAAATCGGGTAGCCTCAGAGTTGTCATAAAAAACCTAGAAACCCGGTTTTGCCATTTTCTAGTAATTACTAAAAGTGTAAAAAGTGTCTCAGTATATACAGTATTTATAAATTACATATCCCTACACATAACTGATTCTCATAAAATGTTTCTGAATGTATCATACAACACCCTCTCTACCCCATGTTAAAACAAAACAGTTGAGCCACTTCACCCATCTCCAATGGAGACATTGATATAATATACATTCCGTTTTTATCAGTTTCCTTCTGCAGACTACCTCGGACATCTACAAAAGGGGGATAGAAACAGTGCAGAGATGAATCAAAGAGCTTAAACTCGCGGGCATGCATTCCAACATCGGTTGGATGGAAGCAGATCTGGCTGAAGCTGATCTTCGCGCCACTGTTGAAGAAGATCCCTCCAGATTTGGATACACCCGATGACCATGAAAAGGTCATAGCCGGGGGGAATGTAATGCTCTCATTCGATAATGAGTCGATGTAGACACTAGTGTTGATGCAATTCCACATCAGAATTATTAGACGAAATTGCACAGACCATACATGCCATCGAGGAAGCACGGGAGATGTTCGCCAGGTTGACATGATTTCAGTTTAGACAAAATAAAATTGAGATTTCGATTTGGACCTAAATGTGAATGCTGATGCGGCTGGGACCACTGATTGAAACAGCCATATTGCATGTACCTGAAGTGACGACTTCTGGAAAAACTGAGATAGTGAACGAAACTAAAGACGGTGATTTGAACATAGACCTTGACGTGGAAAACATTGAAATGGAAGAACAAATCCCTACAAGTGACATCAGTACAACGCTGAAAAGGACTCCAGCTACATATGCTCTTCCTGTCAGGGAAGCCCCAAAAAAAAATTTTGGACATTGATGTCACTGGAGACATGGAAAATACCTCAATGGCTGAAGGAAGGATACTGGTCCAGTCCCAAATGGTAAAAATTGAGAGAACCGGTCTTCATCTTTGGCTGCCAGCCCTGATGGTAATGTTGACAATGTCCTGGCAGGGTTCGGTTGAAAGCTGAGCCTTCTGCAAAGGTAAAGCTAAACTCCATCTTTTCATTTAATTTGGATCAAGATCTTAGCAAATCTGAGACAGGAGCAGCTGATAAGATAGTTGTTAAACCAGAAATTCCGTCCCCTAAGCTACACATCCAGCGATGATTAGTGAAGTGAAATCAAAAACCAAACGAAGAAGGTGGATTTTTCATTTCATTTACCTAGAGTTGGAGGAAAGAAATCTGGCAATACACCAGACGTGTCTTTAGACACTTATGACCTTGAAGATGACCCCAATGTTTGATACCAAAGAAGATACAAGGCTGTTGACGTTAAAGCTGGTGGCGACGCTGCTACCTTGCATGCTGTACTAGCATTGACATGCCAGCTGAAAGAGAAGCCCCATTGAAGCCCCCTCGTGATTTAACGATAGACTCAATGGAAGGCAATGCGTCAGTGCAAGAAACAAAATATAGAGTACCAAATACCTCACCCTGATAGCGTCACGTCCAGATTCAGGGTACACACGGAGTTCAATTTACCTACAGCAGAATTTTGACATCGAACACAAAAAGCCCAGTCCGTGCAAAGGGAAATAGAGGCTGTAGAACACAAGAATAATGCAGATGTCAAGATGCTGTAGACCCCAAAGAAAAATCCAAAAGGAGGCTTCACTCTTCCATCCGTCACTTCAAATCTTCCACGAGTAGTGAAAGAGTTCTCCAGAAGTGTCACCTCAAGCTAGTGTTAACGCTGGGGTCCATGTGGGTCTAAGCTTGATGATATTCGGCTATGCCTGAGTAGACATTGAAATGCAAGTTTCCAGAACCTCTGTTAAAGAATCAAGAGGAAGGGCTACCTACGGATGTTGAAGGCAGTTTGACGACAACATGACACGCAGTTGCTAAGGCGGTTTAATTTGAAAGGTTAAATGCAATTTAAGCCGAACTTGTCCTCTTGGAAGTAGTTTTTTACGCTCAATGCAATGCGTCGTCCACGGATGGGCAAATATCACTAATGTTAACTACAAAATGAATCAGACCCTTACAAATCGTGTTTCTATTCCTTGGCATCTATAGATAATAATTAGACCAGTGACGTGCTGACAGAGGGGCGGGGGTCCCCCTCCCGACTCGAAATATCGTGACGAAATGAAAAAAAATTCATTTTTGTCCCCATTTTGCTGGGCTAACCAACTTTGGCCTAGTTTGGGCTATATTATTGTAAAGGCTAATTGATGCTCGTTTTCGTGCTGCATTTGATCCTTTAGCACTTTGGTGTGTAGTCCTTCTAGAAAGGAACCTTCATTCCCCCTTGTGTTCATTCCCCCGTGGACCGATCCACCGAGCGCGAAAGTTGCGTCCTTCTAATGGACTACAATTTGTGGAGCAGGCACCAGAAGATTTGAGAAATTTTGCTCCCTCCCCTGGCCCTATTGCCTCTCACCGGTTGCCTCGGTATCCACTGTCTGAATTGGAGACTAAATGTAGATTTTGGGGAATCTGGTACTTCTCTTACGAAGAAGTGAAACCAAGGCGATACCATTTAAGTTTTAAGTGGAAGAACGAGGCCGGAGGCCGAGTTCTTCCACGCAAAAATAATGGTGTCGCCGTTAAAGAGAGTACTGGTTCCCCACATCAGACCTTATTCTCATTCTTAAACAGCTGTATCATTAAGGTCACATTAACCCAATTTCGCCATACTTTACGGCTTAAATACACAGAAAGACTGCCACCACCCATTGACACAATCGAACAACCCGTTGACGCAACGATCATACGCATACGCAACGTTGGCAGACGTGCGAAACGATCAAAACGCGGTAGGACACGCTCGCTTCAACCTAAAATAACGTCAATACGCTTACTACCCGAGTTCAATTGTCGAATTGACCCGGGCATCAGCAATGAAATTGCTACATTTTCACACTGTTTAAGATACACATAACAGGCTAACTCATTGACCTTTCTAAACTTTTCGTCGAGGCGTGCATTACAAGATTCCAAGTATTTTTTTTCTGAACTTTAAAAAACTTCCCTTCTCAAATTACCAAAATGTCATTGGGAATGTAATAATTTCTCAGGCTCCCACGGATTTCTCTGAATCCATACTCCTAGTAAAACAGCAAAACCACAGCTCTAGTTGCGATTTGTATCTCTTCCACTCGCAGATTTCCTTAACCCAATTCGTGTCGTGGTAAATCAGAAATGTAAACCTATCATCAGATGACAAACATGCCAATAATAATATATGAAGGTAAAATGTCATGAAAAATTGGGGAAACGTGGAGGGTCAAATTCCCTCACTCCAGACGTGAGGCTTAATCTCACTCACGCGCTTCTTAATACCTACAGATGAGTGTAACAGATTGTACCTTTTAAATGTTCTGTAGGTGCATCCGAATGCAACAGTCTTCCAGCAAGGAGCGCAGAAGTGTCATTATCAGAAGAATCTAAGGGTAAAGACAAAGCCAAGAAATGGACCTTCGCTCTTCCTTCCATCAACTTTACATTTCCCAAATTTGGCGGAGGTAGCAAAAACAAGTCAGATGTTCCTGAAACAAGTGTAGCCAGGAAGCTGTCGTTTGAAGCAGATATTGGTGGCGGCAATGTGAATAAACCAGCAGGTGTCTCAAATGTCCAGCAAGAAGCAGACATTCAAGTGGTGGAAGAAGTTGAGATCAAGGCAGAAGTAAAGAGCCCGGATGTAAATATAGCTAGTAGACTAGCTGGGCTTGGCGGAACCTATGCCATTGAAGAAGCTGGTAAGGTTACACTATTTAAATTCATGTTTTCGCTGTTTGTGAACAGAGCAAACAACGTTGTCGTGGCGCCATGTGCCTCCCCGTCATGACCAAATTCAATTTTTCATAAAGTTAAGCTAGTAATCCTTAATCAAATATACACCCTGAGAACTGTGCAACTTAGAACCAGTGGGGCCGTGCCCCTGAAGACTACAATGGAGACGACAAAGAGTACAAATGGGGACGAAAAGGGGAGAAAAGAGGAAAGAAGGGAAAAGAGAGGGAGAGGAAAAGAGAAAAAAGAGAATGAAGAGGGAGAGGGAAAAAGAAAAAGAGAAGGAAGAGGGGGAAAGAAAAAAGAGGGAAAGGGAAAGAAGAAAAATTCATGAGCAAAATTGATGAGTTTTCAAAGGATTAGTCCCAGGACGTTGCAAAGTAAAATGGGCCGAACGATGCTGACGTCCCCCTACTGACCATGGTGGTTAGAACCCTTTTGTCCAGTATGTTAGCACTCTAAAAGTTCTATAATAGAACCTTCAAGATAGGTCACGGAACCTTCCTTTGGTATGTGCTCGTGTATTTCTAAATCAATTTACTTTTTGTTGTGTCGCCTGCCTTAAGGCAGAAAGATGCATGGGGATCACTTTGTCCACTGTAGTCTGTTGTCTGTTTTCTTGATGTCTGTTGTTGTGAAAAAGGGTTAACATTTGCCTGTAATATCCACATAATTTGATGGATGTATACCAAATTTGGGTCACAGGTGCAACATGGGATCCCTCATTTGTTGATGAGGTAAAAGGTCACATACCAAGGTCAAAGGTCATTTGAAAAGTTGAAGTGCAATTGGAACCAAGCTTGGCTTATGGAGTTTACATGCAATCCCTCATTTGTTTATGAGGTCAAAGGTCACATATCAAGGTCAAAGGTCATGTGAGGCCTATCATTCACAAACCGCGACGGCAGGCGACACAAGCGGTCCGAAGACCGATGTATTTTTATTTCAACAACCATCTTCTTTTTCGCAAAGAACTTTGAAACGATTTAAAGGTTTTCATTAAGGGTTCTAAGTATAACGTTCTACAATTCAAAGACCACTTTCTTGGCTACAAGACCATTTTGAGGAGGTTCAACAAAGAGCTCCATGAAAGATTCCATTTGGGCGTGTGGCGTGTGTTATGTGGTATCTAAACACTTTAAACAGATGGGGTTATTGATGTTAGTATCTGGACATCCCAATATAGGTAATACATTGTAACACAATTTTACTAGGCCTGAGTGGCTCAGATAGTGGTTTGCAAGGTGCTCTCCGCGAGAGCTACTGAAAATGAATAAATTTAGGTTTACTTATTATTCTATTACCTCTGCTGCCTTTATTGAAAATGCAGCATTGTGATTGGTCAAACTCACTGCCCATTATCATAGGCGTGCCCAGGGAATTTTATTGAGGGGGGCTTGACTAAAGATGTTCGAACCCTGAGAGCGAATCGAGCGGGGCGACTAACGGGTGGGGTCCAGGGGCCCGCTCCTGAGGTTTTAGGGTTTCAAGACCTGAAAACGCCTTTCCTTGCGTTCTTCTTCCGACACTTTTTGATCCGCATTTGCATGAAAAAAATCAAATAAATGTACCATGTTCCTCTTCTTTTTCTTCTTCTTTTCTCCTTCTCTTTTCCTCTTTTTTCTTTCTCCCTTCCTCTGTCTTCCTTCCTCTTTTTTCTTGAGAACTTTGAGGGGGGCTTTAGCCCCCCCCCCCGGGTACGCCAGTGATTATTATTATTTGTTTATAAATCAAACTGTTTTGGCAAGAATAGAAGTAAAGGATTTTATCATATATGGGCTCATAATGTATCCTCGGCTGCGTCTCGCCCATTATTTAGTTTTCCGCCCTTTCGCCCATGAATGATTCTGCATCATGCTTTATTTCGTAACTCTACCCCAATTTTGCAGTTTTCGCTATGTTGCTACCTTTGGTATGGCATATCCTGTAAGTTTGAAAATGCAGACCAGGTAACACCATTACGTGGCAGTATGCCAAAAAACTATATCGGTGCATTGTTCATTAAAACAGTAGCCAAAAGAAAGACACACATTAGGTTTCAGGGAACAACAGTCCCATGCCGTTGAGTCGTACATCATCAATAATGTTTCGGCTTTGCCGAAGTGATTTGCTTGTTAATTAGTTGGAATTTAACCGTGATATTAGCTCCATCAGACTGCGTAACACAATGACCATTGAACGTGCCACTTTGTTTATCGAAGACCTAAAAGGGGATATGTACTAGATAATATAACCTTTTCCAGGGTACTGCGTATAACATACACTTATGCTAGAATACATTCCTGTGGTAACAATTTTCTCTAATATTTCGGAGGTTACACATGAGGTAATTTCGACGACAGAGTCAACAAGAGTTACGTTGTTTTTATCTTGAAGAGTAACAATTACAGCAGCGCCAAAGGGAACACCGTATTGAGTGACAGATTGGAATACGTTTTTCAATTGCGGAAACAAGAGCAAACTTGTTCATTGAAGAAACGTGTTCTAACAAGAGAATCATATAAGAGAATAAAAGAAGCATTTAAGGGGCTGTTTATTATTTATGCGGGAGGGGCGGGAGATAGAAATATAGGAAGCTTGTGTAATTTTCCATTTGGCAAAGAGGAGAGATGAGCCGAATTTTCACGTAAAAATCTCAATTTTCAGCATTTTCGCACACCATTATTTTTTCCGATCTAGACTAGGTGGCTATTTTTGCCTTTTGCTGTATTTTATCTCCCACCCAAGCCAGTTTAGACTAAAACCCCAACTTAGACACCCACACACACAACCCAACCAACAGACTTTCTGGTACTTAAGAATTTGGCTCACCTAAAACTTTCAGATGTTTTTTTGATTTGTTACGATGAACCAATAATTGAGTTAATATTACAAGTGATACAATTAAGTTCCATCATAATCATTTCGACACAAAAACAAATGGAAACACGTACAGCTAGTTTAGATGGTAATGTCTGGAAGTTATCGATACCTAACAATCCATTCTACATGGTAAAATTCCTTGCATGTTCCTATATTTTACATACAGAGGCGGGGTAGATGCAAAGGCTTTTTGATTTCCCATCTTCTGATTGTATGTCAAATTGGCAAGATCTCTGCTGCCGAAACGATGCTAAACAGATCTGCGAGTGGAAAAGGTGAAGTCAAAGGCCAAGCAATGATAACAATGACATGCATTGCACGGTTCTCTTCTGATGAAGTTCGTGCCCCTTCTGTGGATGTCAGGAGAGACGTGCGTGTTACAAATGGCAAACGAACGCGTTGATATGGAGGTCAATGATCATTCTCTGCCAGGTTAAAAGCAAGTGGAAAGAAGAAAGCGTCATAAAACCAGTCGAAGTTACAAGATTTACGGCTAAACCTTCGAAGCTGTTCCACCTTTCTTGAGAGTTTCCTTTCTGGACCTGAGGGTGGTTTTGATTTTGGAAATGATAGTTGGTATCACTGGATGTAAGAGGAGATTGTTGGGGGGTAGATGTTGGTACGGTGACCTACAAGAAGCTGAACACGGCGGTGATTATCAAAGGCAATTTGGAAGACGTGCTGAATCAACAGATGTGAGGAGGTGATTTGCCAAACATTGAACCACTGAGGTTGCGAAAAAACCAGTACAACATACAAGTAGTGGACCCTGATGACATATGTGGAAGCCTAGTGAATGGCCCCAAAATTTACTCTGGGTGACAAACTGAGCATTAGAAGGTGTCATGCCCAAAATCCTTTAGACAAATTGAGAGGTACATGAAGAGATAAAAAGCTTGATTTAGATGCTAGTCTTCAAAACAAGGTGAGTTACAGCTTTTCAGATCATATCTATCAGAGTATTGAATATCTAGTATATAGAAAGGGCGCGCGAGTTGTGTGTGCGTGCGCACACGTATGTGTGTATGTCTGCGTAATGACGTATGCACGTCATGTTGGTGCATGTGTGTATGCACGTGCATGTATATGCATGCTTGCGTGTGTGGGTGGTGGGTGTGTTTATTACGATGCGTTTATTGCTTTTCATATGTTGTGACTGTTTATCGTTGTGTGTTTTCTTTTTCTCATATCCAGGTGTTTTATACATAGGGGAATTAAACATTGTGTCTTTACTTACTCGCACTTCAGGTACGATTGGTACAGAAAATCGAAGGGAAAATGAATTTTTACACTTAATTAAGATTGGACTTAATTCTTGAGAATTATGACAGAGCATAATTTCTTTTATTTGCTATTACAAAATTATATCACAATAACCTCACCAATTTCGCATTTACTGTAAAACAGTTGGCAAAGAGTTGAATCAAAACTCGCCTTCACTGCACAACCTGCGATGATCAGGGATCCCCTTCAATTGATTGTTATTTCAGGACATATCATTTAACGCTCCCAAGAAATGAGATGATAAACCTACTCACAAATTTACCGGGCTTCTCATCCAATACAAATAGGGCCACAAAAAAGAATTACCAGTGACATCATTAGGAAAAATACTGATTTTCAGTACAGTGTCATGAAGAGATTCACACCACGCCACTTGAATTTTCTAGTACTCTCTGAAAAATCAATAAGTTCACTAATGATGTCAGCACCAACCCAAATATTGAATGCTTCTCGTCCCTCCTTGTAGACTTGACAACAAACCACTCAATTCTATTGCATTTCATGGGCCCTTTAAAGCACTTCTATTCTAGGGACTTTTAGTCTATTTGAAACAAACTGTAATCGTGCCAAAATCTCAATGTCTAGAAAACAAGAGGGCATGTGTCCTAAGAAATGTTTCAACCCTTGGAATTTAGCTAGAAAGTAAAGTGTACATTATTTAAAGCGGTTACTCATATAGTACAAATCAACAATTAAACAAACATAAGAATTGGAATTTAAGGAATGTTGTTTTCTGACATTTGCCGGATTCCTCGATATATTACGTACCTTTCTTACGTTTATTCTCTCTATTGATGCAGGTTTCCTTGGTTATTAAGTAAATATCTTCTTATGCTTATATCTATCTATTAGAGGCAGCTCGAACCATTCTGTCTGTCAAACTTGGATGGCGAAGTTAAAAATCGAAGAAGCTCTGCCAGATGTAACGATGGGTACAGATGTCGATGCCAAACTGGGTGAAAAGATACCCAAAACTCAAAGCCAAATGAAGGTCAAAAGTCCCTCTGATACATCGAAGCAGTGCCACCAAACTGGGGGGTATACAAATGGTGTTGCTAAAAAACAGAGGTCTCCTTTCTGCTGACCCAACAATCGGTGTCAGTTCATCGAATGGAAAACGTAATTGACTCTTGATGTTCCTTCGGTGTCTCCAAATAAACCAGACCTTGGGATCCGGCAACTTTGAATCACCGTCTGCAGCGATAAGTGTCAGTGAGGCAAGTTTTGGATGTCATCAAAGGGTAACAGTATCAAAAAGGAAACGAAGAAGAAAAAGAAGAAAAAGAACAAGAAGGAAGGGAAAAAGAAGAATGGTGGCCGTCTAAATATGAATAATAGAGGCTAGAACAGGTAAGTTCAAAATGGGGGAAATGGGTACACGGTGGGGTCCCCTTCGATGAGAAACTGATACAATGGAGGTTAAAGTAGCATCAAAACCAAGCAATTCGAATATCTTTAGTGTTTTCGAGCAAAAGTTATCCCTTTTTAACAAACTGTTAATGGTAAAAGTAAAATGTTCGACAAATCATGAAATCTATGCGGGTAGGAAAACAAATAAGCGGTTTGTCGGGGTACATGATTTTAAAAAATGGAAACCGTGGTCTTAGCTTTTACGTAAGAATTACCCTAAAAGCCAAACCAAAACCCTAAACCACCTGCCCTAATCGTAAACCCTAACTTTAAACCTGGCACCAGAATGTCGTATCAAGCTGACAGGAAGTAAAACCAGAGCCGAGGTCTCTTACATGTTCTGCGCGCATTTCAATTTTAAGTACAAATTAATGCACGCTATACACTTAAGGAATTGCACAAAGAATATTAACCAAGATAACAATAACAAGATTCCCTTTATACGTATTTTAACTCTCCGGCGAATTTCAGACTCTAGTATAAGTCAATATTAGTGATCCACCGAAAAGCGGCAATCCCGTCACAAATATTTGAAAATTTAGCAAAACGTAGCTATGTTGAAGGATAAGTCTGTAGAATTCTCTCAGTAAGATATTTTTTGAAACACTGAAAGAAAAGGAAGAAAATGAACAGTGTGAACGATAGATATGAATCGCCATTCAATTGTGTTGTAGTAGGTGTCCTTACAGACAGAATGACCAAAATATTCGATTTTATCCTTATTAGGATGCTGTTGGTGTTATCACTGTAGGGTTTGGGAGCGTACCTATACATGTTACAAACAGGCACAATCTGATTTTTATGATTTTTTTTCGATTTTTTAATTGTAAGATCCGGGATAGTGCTTTTAATTAGAACTTCAGTGTCAATCTTACAATCTGGTTCTATTACAGGTGACATTTAGAAGAAAATAACTCAAAATTAACATGCAAGTGATAAACAAAACAGTGACAAAGTTTGTGTTTAATCTTGAAAGTTCTAGTGCTATCAAAGGACGACTAAATCCTCAGTTATATACCTGTCATTGATCAAAATGTAACTTGCGATGTTTTTAGCCAATCAACACCATATATAAAGGCACTATCAGTTGATTAAAAATCACAAAAACGAAAAAAAATCATCAAAAATCAGATTTGCAGTCTGGACAAGAATAGGTATCCTAAGCTAGATACAGTGATTAGACCAAACACAGCCTAAAAAATACAAAGCGATATTATAGTTCATAATGTCCGTACGGACACACGTACTACACCGTAATTGAAAATCTTTGAATATGCTGTTTTCTGCCTTTCTCTCAATTTTTCAGTTGAAAAAATACTTAAGGAGTTCTACAGATTATTCTTCAATTAAGAGACTTTGCATATTTTGAAATTTTATTTGCTTTGGGTGAATCACTGATAGTTCTGTAATGGAAGTGTGCCCGAGGGGGGCGGAAGAGGGCTAAAGCAAACGTGAAAGCTGCGTCTCAATTGGTTATTGGAATTAACTATGATGTAATTAAGTCAATCAAGAATGCTGTGAGTGCTAATTCAAGGGGTTAAACTAGCCCATTTACTGCTTGGGTTGTAATGACAGTTACGGCTCGGCACAGGATAATATTATTAACAACTAAACCAGAAATTTTAAGCATTTCAATTACATACTATAATGTCTGTGCATGCATGGTATTAAGATTTCCTTCAATAACTTAGCCTGAGGACTAGCAAATATCTATCTTCACCCCTATCAAGGAGTACACGTGCGCAATTGACACCGCATACTTTCTAACAGCATTGAAGCTTTTGACCGTGGCGGTGGAGTGGGTTCATAACACAACGTAGTGTACAATTGCTTTTTAGGTTCATGGGATGTTCATAGTGCATCATATTGTATCCCTACTCCAAAATTTAAAATACAGCCCCAAAGTAAAAAAAGAGAAAGGAAGATATAGACCTAAGTTTTAAGTAATGGGGAGTATGACATTTATTAGGACTATGGGAAGTTACAGTTTTAATATAGCTTTTCCCAGTTAATTTTTTAACGAACAATTGGATGAAAATCAATGATACAAAGTTGAAATACGATGACTCAAATGTGAATATCAGTTTTAGAATAATTAAGGTGGAATACCCCTTCAGAGGGCTAAAAATAAAACTAACATATTGAAACTGAGGAAGAAATTACCTTTCTATTGCTTTTTGTTTGACGACAATCGGAGCTTCCGTTCAAAAGTTATGATCGAAAAGTAACTTCGCAAACTGAAATCTCTAATCACATTTATTATGTATTTTAGTGTTTCTCAAGCTGCGATATTTAATTTTTTCAAGTTAAAAAATTAATATTTTTAAAAAGTTTTTTGCTTTTTGGTTGTTTTTTTGTTATTTTGTTTATTTGTTGAAAATTGAAGCATTATTTCTAAACCAAAATAGACATAAATAGCATTTCTAAAATATACTAAACTTGAAAAAACCAGGTTTTCTAGACTAAATTGCCGATATCTTTAAGTGAATTTTACGATAATCATCCTCGTAGCAAGGATTTCTCAAAAATGATTATCTAAGAGATGGGATAAAAAGCTAATTAAAAAACATACTTATTAACGGAGCATTGAAACTAGAATAATGCCATAGCCCTAGGGGAAACTTGGTTTAAGGGGTCATTGGTCAAGAAAGGAAAAAAAAATAATTATTTTTGCTAACTGTGCACCAAAGATCCCCTTACATCAAGTTCTCCTGGGGCAAGTGGTATTATTCTAGTTCATGCATAGTCCATAAGAATGTTTTAATTTGTTTTTATCCCATCTCTCTATGATCAATCGTATTTGAGAAATCCTTGTTACAAGGATGACATGTCCTTCACTTTCGAGATATTGGCAATTTAGTCTAGAAACACTGTTTTTTAGTTTGAGTTATTTAGAAATGCTATTTTACTTTATTATCAATTAGATAATAAGTGCTTCAATTTTCACAAATAATTGTGGAAAACTAAGGTCAAAAGCTATTTCTTTTTGAGATATGATTTTATTAAGTGGAAAAAATAAATATCGCAGCTTGAGGAAAACAATAAAATACATAAGAAATATGTTAGTGATTTCAGTTTGCAAAGTTACATTTTCGATCGTAACTTTTGAACGGAAGCTCCGATTGTCGTCAAACAAAAAGCAGAGAAAGGTAATTTATTCCTCAGTTTCATTTGTAGATTTTATTTTAGCCCTCCGAAGGGGTAATTCCACCTTAAATTGGTTTGAGCTTTCAGCGATTCAGATTTTCAAGACGAATTTCAGTTGCCCGTTTTATTTAAAACAATTACACAGTGCGAAATCAAATGTGAAACCTATACTAAATCCGTAACTCTAGAAAAATCATTAACGTAACAGTTGTGAAAAAGTTAACGAACTATTATAATTTATTGCAAAAAAGGGCCGCATAAATTCCTAAAAATAAAGCCAATTGTTTTAACAAACATTTGCGGTTCACGTATTGTCTTGGGATTTATCATAACCGGGATCGTGAATGCATTTTTTGTAATTGACGTCAAAGGTCATGATTTGCACTCAAATGATCGCTTCGTTAGCTTTCAGATGTTAGTGGCTATTTCCAGTCGAATTGTACGGAAAATAAATAACGATGTGGAGGGGCTCTCTACAAGCATAGAGAACGCTCATACCTAGAAATTGGCGTATGGTGTTTGCTATTGCACTAAATCCATTATTATCACGCAAAAATGGCGGGGAAAAGTAGTGTATTGAATTAGATTTCTAAGGACAAAAATTATGTTTATCATGCATTGCCAAACCCTGAAAGACCAAAACCTGCATGGTTTGCATAGTTAGCAGCCCCAACACACTGTTAAAAATGTTCATTAAATAACAACGTTTTGACTGGCAGCTGGACTCACAACAGTTAAAGGGCCATTTCCTGATCCACAACCTCGTCCCCGACTTACCTCAAAGAAGTCAAGATTTTTTATATCATCTGAAACCGTTTAGCCTTAGTAATCCACATGTACATAATCTTACGTGCAAATTCGGTCGTGTCTGAAGAAATTCGCAATTTTGTATTTTTCTGTCCGTAAACGGACAGAAATTACAGTACAGTGGCCTATGGGCCGTGGAAAACAAGCAATTGCTCATAAAACGAAAAAACGCAAGAATCGGGATCAACTCAAAATTTGTGAATAGGCTTTCTCAAGGATATCTAGTGAACAGTTAATAAAACAGAATGTACTGGAATCACGAAATGTACCTTTTTTTAACGAACTTTTTTACAGTTATTTGCACTTTTCGAGTCCCTTTTTACAGTTATTTGCACGTTTTGAGTCCCGTCATTCGTATTACAATAACGCTAACGGTATCTAACACCGCCAATGCACTGAGTGAGAAAAATGCACTAAGTCCGGGATCAAATTGCTGACCAGGCCAGCGACACCGTCGTTGTGTGCTATCCCTGGTCATGTGACTGGGGCCTGGTTCGAGACTAGTTTGAGACCAACGGACTAATCCGACTTTTTACCTTATTCCGTCACTCCCTCCCGTGAGATGAATGCTAGAAACAGACTTGGGCGTTAGCGTTAATGGAAACACAACAAAAACAAAAATAACAACAGCAACAACCAAAAATTATAACTAACATACATAAAGTTGACGGTAAGATTAACGGTCATTAGCATTAAAAACATGGTGGTGGTGTGATGATGACGAATGAAGTATTTATAGGCTACATTTGTTTTAGGCCTATATGCTAAAAAAACATGGGAATACTATTTAGTTCAGTCCGAGCTCCACAGATGTAGTCCATCTAGAAGGACCCTCGTTCCCCTCCTGTGTTTCACACCACCCTCCCCCCCCCCCCCCGTGACCTAGCCACCGAGCGCGGTGGTTAGGTCAGTGGGGAACGAGGGTCCTTCTAGATGGACTCTACAGATGAGGAGCTACCTTGGACCTCTGTTGGACCTCTGTAGCATGATGGAATCCAGACACGTAGCCAGGATGTGAGTTGTCCGCAATCTATGTTGCATTGGTGATTAAATCTATTTATACTTCACTAAACCTGGCTGGCGTAAGATAAGAAAAATCTTTCTCACACGGCATCTAAAAACTGAGCAGTTTTTAGATGTTTGAAAAATGTACTAGTTATATATGTAAATGTTTGAAAATGTGCTATGGTTATATGGAAAAAATGATGTAATTTCATGATTGACATGATAGATTAGTATGATTTCTCAAATCAAATAGCATTTGGACAGACAGTAAATTTGGCGGTAATTTACTACGCGTTCATCAATTTCATCTCCATTAACCCACTATGAGCCGTGTCGAATATGGAGCATCTCGTGCTGGGCGTTGATGTACTCTGCGTTTAGAGATTCTAACATTGCTTCTGGTCACCATGAAAACTTGGTCATTCCATGATTTTAGCCTGTACTTTAGCGTGATATTGTTATTTTACTTTATGAGACCTTAAAAGTTGTCATTTTTCCCCATGGACTTCTTTTTATAAGTGAGTTAGTGGTGTTTAACCAGTATATCTTCCTTAAATCAGGGGCACCTCACAGCACACCAATCAAATCATCCAGGGAAAATGGTAGACACATCCCACTCACTCCAGAAAGCAACGTCAGCTTGGAAGGCGCCATTGCCGTTCACAGTAACATCTCATCGCCAAGCCATCCTGAACCACCTCGTAGACCTCACTCGGTCGTCATCGCCATCGACTTCGGCACTACTTTCAGTGGGTACGCCTTCAGCTTCACGCGGGATCCTGACGGCATTCAGATCATGCGCAAATGGGAAGGCGGAGATCCTGGTGTAAATAATCTGAAAACTCCGACAACATTGCTGCTGACTCCTGAGGGAGAGTTCCATAGTTTTGGATTTACGGCGAGAGATTTTTACCACGATATGGATCACAATGACGCTCTGAAATGGATGTACTTTGACAAGTTTAAGCTCGCACTTCACAACGATCCGGTAAGTTTATTATCTAAATATTGGAACAAACTGTATAGATTGTTTGTCTATTAACGCTACATAGTACTACTAAGGGCTTTAAATTTTGATTTAAAAAGTAATATCCATGTTTGCTCTTATCCTTATTTGGGATGGCTACACTAAAGCTACAGGTCCAGTCAAAAAAAATCTAACCCAAAATCTCGAGGCTCGCCTCAAGCTACTCAAGCTGTACGCCGTTGATCGCAAGCTTGTCAAGTTCATAATCTGCTCATATCAAGACAGATCTTTTCGTCCTGGAGACACCAAATGGGCAATGCCAATAGAAAGCGAACACCTCCGAATGGTCTCCCACAATGTTCTGTCCTGGCATCCAGTTTTTTCAACATTATGTCGAAGATATCCAAGGGAGATTGTTTTTTGCAGAGTCCTCCTTGCGCAGAAGAACACGCCACTTGGCAATAGCTGCTGACGTCCTTTGAGCATGTGAGACCTTAGAAGCAGTGCTGCAACAACGACCTCATCACGGGTAAGTAACTTCTTCCACCGATGGCAACATTTAAACTCAGTAAACCAAAGACCGCCAGCTCTGTTTCCCACCTGGCAAATCGATGTGCAAAAATATAAAGCGAACTTAACATCACACGACCCAAACACCGAAGTACCTTAGGTCACAATGGACTACGCCTTACATTTATCAACACACCAAGACAGTTGATACCAAGACTCAGTTTCGTTGTCAACCTACTAAAAGCTTGCAGGGACATGGGGTTCATCCTTCCTGTCGACACTTTAACATACATCAACGTGTTCTTTGACATACTCCACCGCTGAAAATGCTGCACCAGTATGGAGTCACGTGTACATTCACAAACACAAGATTTATGTCTTTCTGATGATGCAGTACGTGATACTTGTTAGTGTTGCCTTTGTCGCGTCTGCAAAGAGCTTCCAATTTTGTCTGGCATACTTCCTGCAAATCTTAGGAGAAACCTTCAGACGATCAAGCCCGCCAGTGTGATGAACGGCTGCGTGTAGCCTAATCCGCCGCCTAACACACCCTTGTAGACCAGACAATTCCACGGATCACGTTGCTACCCAATCTATGACACTGTAGTCGCACATCCCCTGTCGATCACCCAGGCACCCTGGATCCATGACAGATGGTTTGAGCAATGATCATCCTCTACCTTGAAACCTAACAGTTTGTCAACAGCTCATTAGTAAGCCCAAAGGAGGTGTGACCGTATAGGAAAAGCATTGTCAACCTTACTCTGAACCTGGCGTGTGGTCGTATAAAGCACTCTTCCATAATATCCATGATATCGGTGTGGTACTTTCACCAAACTGCGGATTGTGGCGAGCCACCAAAACCATAGCCCCTCATTTCATTGAGACTGTGATGTCTACAGAGTCCCCACGAGCTGGTTAAAGACGGTCTCCACTGTGATTGTGGACTAAACACGCCGTATGAACGAGCGGCCCGTGGTTTGGAATACAAAGGAACAAGATGATGTTAACATGAGAGTCAGTTAAATCACAAATTGGCAATCTATGTATCAGTACCGCCAAGAGGGGGGTCAAAGGGGTAATTGGCCCGGGGTCCTAGGGGCCCGTAAAAAGTTCAGCCCTTGCGGTTGTGCCAAAAGTCAGCGAGGAGAGAAAGTGGAGATAGGAATGGAGGAGAGAGAGGAAAGAGAGCGAGCTGGAGAGAGAACATTGGCGGATACATGGGGCCCGTTTCCTCTCCTGCGACAATGATACATACTTACGGGTTGATAAATACGAGTAAAACCCCCGAAATTCAATTTTTTTTCGCGCTTAACGCGCGGTTAATAAATTTAGTCCAGGGCCTCTCTTGGTTTTAGAAATTACCAAAAACAATTAAAGATTTTGATGGTGAGTAAAACGGTTGGTCATGAATTATAAAGTGGACTTCTTACCAATTTTTTTTTTCAAATTGTTTCCGTAGTCGGAATATACATGGTAAAATCATGTTTTGGAAAGGAACCTTGCAAGGGTTCGCGCTTCGTGCCTTCACCCAGCCCGGACCGCTCATAGATTGAACTCTCCATGAACCTTAATATTAATTATTTTGAAACAAAACTAAAACCACATCATCTATATTTTACTTTTTAAAAAAACCGTTTTTTATCATACCTCTCATAAAAGTGAAACACAAATTATATTTTTTTCTATCAAATTTTCATGAGAAAATGTGTTGTGTGGAAAGTGAACATGCAAGGCTTCTCCCGCCACCCACCCCTGGGCCATTTTCCATAAACACATATGAATATTCAAACAACAACACCCATAAAGATGCATCACTCAACTACATTATACAGCTCCCACACCCGCGAGGGCGTTTCCGGGCAGCCACTTAACTTCAAAATCTCCCCCCCCCGCCTCATGGTTTCGGAAACGAAATTGTTAAAGGGGCCCGTAACTCAATGTTCCCCCCGGGCCCGCAATTTCTCTCGGCGGCCCTTTTTGGTTAACTTAAAGGTGCAACAGGAATTTTTGAGCACCCACCATTGTGTTCATAATAGTTTATTTCATATAGGTCGATCACTCAATCGGCCTTTTACCTTGGTATTTGGCCTTTTGAAATAGCTTAAAGAGAGAAAAAAGGTGATATTGATTTCGTCTATTTCAATGTAAAGCATGGCTGAAGTTCGTTTGCTCCTATACGAATTAGAAAATTCACAATTGTTTTGTAAAAAAAATTTCTCAGTTAATCTTTCGATGGGGGATATTTTTATGAAGCTTGTACATCAGGTCAAAAAATCAGTACTTTTCGAGTTTTTTTAGGGAAACCTGATTTGTGAAATCTCTCGTTGACCTTTAATAATCCTACCCTAAAATAACAGTAGGTCCCGCAGTAGGTATACTGTCGCGTCACCAAACCGAGTCCAACTAAACCGATTATAGCTTAATTTATCTGAACTACAATCACTCGACGAAGATTTTATCAATTTGAAGGAGCAGATTATGTCTCCTCTCTTAAAGAGACATGAAAATTGCCAGAAAGAAGCCGCCCCCCATTTTTTTTTCGAACCGGTTTTTTGCAATATTTTGGAATGCTTTCCAATGTATAGATCACACATGAAGTGAAAAAGCCAAATATGCCGTCTTTATGTATGATGATGATTTAGTACTTTCTGTCGTGCACTCAGACAGTCAAATGCACGTGTTCTAATTGGGACATTAGATAGTAGGCAGTTCCCAACAAGGTTTTGTCTGTTTTCTTGTACTTGTTGTCCATAAACCTTCGGAACGTTCTTGGTGGTGGTCAACAATGATCCTTGTGCTTTGAAGAAATTCGTATCCTAAAAAATCTCCCCTGTCACTTTAACTATGAACGTTGTCCCAAACATTCCTTTCCCTCGTGACACGATAGTTTGAAACTAATATAATTGTCTTTCACAGTATTTTAAAAAATAAAAAACAAAAAAAACGCCCTTAACGTTTGACAGAGATCATTATGCATTTACGTTTCAAGTATCCCGAACCCATATGCCCACGGACGGTTTGCTCATTTAAAAAACAAACATCTTTAGTTTGAATCTGGAACACGAAATCAACTATGAATATACCGGTTCAAACATACTTATATTTCTTGTCCTTAAAGTGACCAGAATATTTTTTTAGTATAAAAATTTTCTCTCAATTGAACTGTATCGGTACGTTGTAGACCCCCTACCGAGAACATCTCGGAAGGTTTATTGAACAAACAAGAACAAAAGAAACCACAAAACCTTGTTTTGGACTTGCCTGCTATTGTAATCGTCCCTATATAAAAAATCTAAAGTCATTATCTTATTACATAAAGATGGCGCTTCGGCTTATTCACTTTAGGTGCGATCTATACTTGGTAACATTCCAAATATACAAAAAACCCGGGTTTGACAAAACAATTTAGGCGCTTCTTTTTGAAATATCCTCATGTCCTTTTAAGTAACAATTATGAATCAATAATACTCAAATACTGAGATTTATATATTTCTTTGATTTGTAAGGTAGCAATATCCTTAAAATATTGATACTTTCTCATTTTATATCGAGAGGTGTTTTGAATCAATCCCATGATCCATAGCAATGTGCCCTATACCATACTGTACAAAACACATGTCAGTACTTACGGATACAATGTGTTCCAAAGTTTAAGAACCACAAATATTCGGAAACATTTCAGAATCAATGATTAAAAAATCCCCTAAGTACTAACGCTTTGTGGGCTAAAATGAGCATTAAAGTCAGGCTTTTATTTGTTAGAATCGGATTTTTATTGTGATCCATACCCTATTGAGGTGAATTTCCAAAACTAATTCTTGTGGGATTGACTCAGACACCCTCTGTTTATATATGTAAGCATCAATACCTCAAAAATGGTAGCTTTCACTTTTTATCGTATTAATCATAACAATAACTGAATACTGCATCAATGTGTTAATCCGAGTATTAATACCTTCTAAATACAGATTTAATTGATTGTCAGTTACAATCCTCAAAATACTGAAACTTTTCTGATTCTTATTCTATAGCGATCATTGCTTCGAATCATAATATAAAACTACAATTATCTCCAACGTCTAATGGCCAAGGATAAGTCACCTAGCTCAAATATTTGACAGATAATAAGAATAAAATCCAATTGGTTAATAACCAAAATCTTAATGCGGGCGAGCGGTGTGGTAAAGGTTTAGAATCTGGCAAATATATGTTTATAAGAGAAATCATGTGTTCGTCAGCAATACCCTCTGTTCCTAAAGTGTAAAATGCTTTTAATACAAATATCCTAGAGTAAAAAAATGCTATTGAAAATTAAACAGGGTTTTTTGAAAATGATCCACTCTATTAAGACTTGTGTATGACAACGGAAATCGCTGCAGCATGCTATGGAAGACACTACCAGCATCAAATTCTTGAGCATGCGCCTGCGATTCTCCGTGACCAAAACGACACGCCATCGAATAGTTGTGCGAACCAATCAACAGACGGCCCTTTGACCCGGATGAATACGATTGGTACTGACTGTTCCTGCAATCTGGAACACCGGCAAAGCAGTTCTATTAGACAAGCTGCATCTGGTAATGACGATAGTTTCTTGACCTTGCATTTCCCTTTTCCCACCATTTTGTCGATTTCCCCCCTTTTATTTGCATTTATGTGTGACGGAGAAGAGGACCACGTTAATGTAACTAAGTAACTGCTTATTTGTCTGTTTTACAAAATATAAATTTGTTTTGATTAGTATCTCACAGAAAGTGCCTAAAATTTGTAAGTAACTTTTCTTCCGCGGCTTGTTTCTCCATTTTTCGTAATGTTTGGTTTGTCCAGAGAAGATGTAAGGAAGTATCTTCTCAGGTTTGTCGTAATGTGTTTGATTCAGTTAGAGTGTTAAATTCAGTTCTTTGTGCAATTTTCACTGTATTTCCTTGTACCAGTAAACTTCCAATAACCAAGTGTTCCTACCTTGATAACAAAAAACAGGCTGGAATTGCTTCACATGCTAATCCAGAGCAGTTACTGATAGCCTTAGAACCAGAGGCAGCTTCCATATATATCCGAGAACTACGAATGAGAGAACTCCTACCAGAAAAGATATCCCAAAGGCATAAATGGATGAGAACTTCTATGCAGAAAGCGGGGTATGACCTGAAGGTTGCTGATAACATCACAAATGGTAAATTCTATGTTCAAAGTATTATGATCATTCTTGAAATACAGCATAAGATCACCGTAGTCAAATAATTTGTTTTTTAAATTCTATTAAGGAATCACCACCGTATTATAGTTATGAAAAATTCCTTAATATCATTTGGCAAAAAGTATTTGAGACAATAATAATAATCCACAAACTGGATGATTCTTCACATTAATTTCTTTGCCTAAGACTATGGTAGAGACCAGAAACATTTTTTTTAGAAATTAAAAGGGCGTTTCATAATCCACAGCCTCGTCCCCGTCCCATGGAACCTTGCCTTTCTCTCATTGCTTGTTTTCCACTCCCGATGCAGCTACTTTCCTTACCATGCCGCATCTCATCATTGTATGTTATCTTAAATTTCTGCCAAAGGTACCAGATACATGGTAGTTGACTGTGGAGGTGGTACTGTAGACATCACCGTACATGAGATGGAAGATGATTATGGTACTCTCAAGGAGCTTCACAAAGCTGCAGGTGGACAATGTGGATCTGTTAACATTGATAAGGACTTCGAGGAGCTTCTAGTTGACATCTTTGGACAAGAATATATTGATGATTTTAAGGTACTGCTGTGTAATTATGTAGTCTTGCCAAATCTTTGTTACGAAAAAAAAATCTTTAGTTATGACTTCAGTTGCATCCTCATAAGAACTCGTTTTTTTCGATGCATTGTCTTTATGTCAAAATGTTATATGTCCATGTGATATTAAAGGTATACTAGCTTGGACTTTGATAACAAACTTTGTTGGACTGTTTTCATTTATTTCATTGAGGGAAACATAAATTGCCAACTTACTCATTTCATATTTCTTCTTTTCAGATCAAGCGACCTGCCGGCTGGGTGGACCTCATGATCGCATTCGAAGCTCGTAAACGCAATGCCAATCCATGGAAGAACACGCCATTGAATGTGTCTTTGCCGTTCTCCTTCATTGACTATTACAAGAAATACACTGATGGAAAGTCATCTGTTGAGGACGAGATTGCCAAATACAACAGTAACGATGTGAGGTGGTCTGCACAAGGTAGGTACCTAAATACGCTACTTGTCCTACTGTTAGTAAGGAAGAGAGAATAATTACAGCTAGGGCCACTCCAAATATCGGAGATTTAACGTTCCCCATTGGGATTTTAGTTAAGGAACAATCAGCGTTAGGATTTTTAAAATTAATCTCTGTTGCTTGTATAACACTTAAATCATATTAAGATACTCTATTATAATGACACTAATAAGGTAACTTTTAGTAAGGAAGCGAGAAGAGAGAATAATTACAGCTTAAAAAATTAAATGATCTGCGCACAAAATCAAACATTTGAAGGTTACCTTTTGCAACATGTCGGTGGTTCCTTGTCTCAATGGTAATCTTTTATTGAGTTCCAGGAAAGAAAGTTCCAGGAATGCTCCGCTTCACGCAGTCTTGAAGGTATGTATGAGCTCTTCAGACCAAACCCTCCACAGAGGTTACCAAACACGTGGAAGAGATTCTGAACAAAGACGGACCGTACGTGCAGGGGTGTCCTATTGTTCCGCGCAGGGTGGGTTTGCGCTCACAGTCACCTCTCTCAAAATGACATGAGGAAGAATGTGTCAACAGCAGTTGAGGGAGTAGTACTCCCTGTGATGTTGGCCGCACTATCCTTCAAGGTTGAGGTCTGTCGGATTGGATCGACATATGTGCGTGTCCGCCCGATTCCAGGACTCAAATAATGATCGGGTGTGTCTTGAAACCAAATTTGATCGCCCAAAGCATCCCAGGGAGAGTACGTGAGAAGGATAACAGAGAATGGTGTCGGGATGTCTTTGAGACTTTCGTGGGTTGAAAGCCGACCAGTCGGTTGCCCCTTGGTGATAAAGTCACGAGATGTTTAACGCCGGCCGGCCACATCGAAGGACATTGGTGATTAACATCTACAGCAGTGATCAGCAGCAGGTGCAGTTCATCACGGAATAGAATGTGAGGAAAATGTGGTACTCTGAGTAGTGATATATTTCGGCTCCCAGTTTGTAGCAGAGAAAGAAAAAACTGATGTGAGCCATGCAGTATGGAGAAACGGAGATCAAAGTGAGTGCGGTGGATGAAGCGACTGGGAAAAATGCGTCCAGGCAAGCATCGATGTTCTCAATAAGTAAAGGTTATAAAAATTGTGCAAAAGATAAAAAACAAAACCACACATGTAAAGTTTCGATATAACCCACTCACCCTGTCAGGAAATTGGGTGATAGCGGTAATAGGAAATGAGTATGTATTATTTCCCGAAGCAGGTGATAACAAAAGTGCAAAATGGATCGTGAAAGGGTACAAAAATGAGACTTCCACGAAAACTGTGGCCTAACTAGGCAATAGCGGGAAAATGTCGAGTTGTATTAATTCTTCAATTGGTTGTGGCGTAACTGGTGCACAATGGGAATTGATATGCGAATACTATTCAGGATCAATGGTGCTATATTAAGAGTATTATGCAGTTGGCAATTTGTTATTCCGTAGTTTTATACTGTATAGGTCGTATTGATGGAAATGTACGTAATTATTAGTGGAGTTAGCACACCGTACCCGCAATCTATGATTGGATCATCCAGGTATATTTTTCTGTATTAACAAAAGCTGACAGGCCAAAAAAGAATTTATATGCCTAAGAAGTCATATATTGACACAAAACCCACCCAAAATTCCTATCATTGTTAGAAGCAACAAACAGCAATTAGAAAGGTTCCACTTGATCTTGCTATACTCTACAACTGTGTGTGAATATCTAAGTGGGATTTAATCTCTTGGGTGTTCTGGGAGGATTTAACATTGTATTCGTAATTTTATTAACGTTTGCAACGAGAGATTTTGAGGCACCCAAAATATTGGTCATAATAGTATTTATACGTTAGACACTCACTAGATTTCTTGCCTGGTATTGCGCTAAAGCAAACTGTCTTACGGACAAGTCGAACGAAGTAGAACACACGCGCAGTATCCCGCCGCGCCATGATGTCGGGCTGACACATGTCGTTTCTGTTATCATGGTACAGAACCAATTGTAAACCTAGGCTGAATTTCGTATATACTCCTATACGAAATTAAAAATTTCACCAATTTTTGTCAAAAAAACATTTCTCGGTTATCCTTCAGAGGGATTATTTTTATGTAAAGCTTGACATCAGGGCAAATCCGTACTTTCGATTTTTTAAGCGACACCTGATAATTATGTGAAATCTCTCGGTTCACCTTTAAGTGAGGTTCCCATGCGGATAGTAGTTAATTCAAATAATTTAAAATATCTGATGACTTTCAGATAAGTGATTGGCCTGTTAGAAATCGATTAAATAAAATTATGTGATGATTGCATTTTTCATGCAAAACCATCTAAAACGGCAGTGAGAAGTCGTGAGGTGAGAATACAAGGTTATTATAAGTGTCATTTGAGATAGGGACATTTAAGTTCATCAAAAAATATTAAAACACATTTATCAGGAAGTCTAATCTTTTAGCCATTTTGAAAACCTAAACAAAATACATATCCATTTTTAAAACTTAGCAGTGTTCTTAATTTCAAAAATAAAATATCTCACAAAAAAGTAATAAATTACAAAAAGTCCGTTAGAAGTTTAATTCTAGCTCATGAAATCACTTTATTTAGGAAAAATGTATTCAGCTTTATGTCTTGCATATAGTTAGAGATTGATTGTGTCAGTAAAATATCTGAAAAACGGACCTAAATTTCCAAACTTTCACTGAAAAGTGGACCTACTTGTCCAGTCAGTTTCTGTTGGATGAAATCTTCAAATTCCTCTTACTAAAATTACGAAAGCAAAACAAGTAGTAAAGGTCTAACAGCTGATTTTATAAATAAGTTTACATAATGACGTTATTCTAATAACTCCTGGTTAAATAAAGAATCATTTACTCCTTATATTCTGTTCACTAACTCTCAGGCTGTTCATTGATAGTGCTATCTTGTGAAGGTTGCAAGACCAAAGGCAAATTATATATTGCTGTCAAGTAAGTAATGTGCTTATTACTGATAAGGCGAATTTGGGCTGCAGTAAAAAGAAATATCGTCGGCTCTGCATTTTTCACGAGTGCTACAGGTGTTGTTACACACGATATATCATACGCATGCATGGAGAATAATATTGCCAAAGAGCCAAAGCCACAAATGTGATGCAACAACGATCACATCATAAGCATGCCAGACCAAAATAATATAGCAAAGCAAAATGCCAAGTATTTCGGGATGAACTAAATACCTTCATGGCGAATATAACATTGCCAAAGCAAAATGCTAAGTATTTTGCGTATGATACTAAATTCTTCATGGCGGAATAACCTTGCCAAAGCAAAATGGCAAGTATTTTTGCGTATGATACTAAATACTTCATGGCGGAATAACATTGCCAAAGCAAAATGCCAAGTATTTTGCGTATGATACTAAATACTTCATGGCAGAATAACATTGCCAAAGCAAAATGGCAAGTATTTCTGCGTATGATACTAAATACTTCATGGCGGAATAACATTGCCAAAGCAAAATGCCAAGTGTATTCCTGTATATGACACTATAATGACTATGGGTATAAAAAAACATTGTAATTAAACATTAGTCTTAAAGCTATAGAAACTGCTTGTTGTACACATGAAATTTTAATTGTTCAATACCATTATCTTGTTGTACATTTGATCATGAATCATGAACATTACCATTAGAAACATTGCAATATTTGCGCTGTTACTTGCAAAAGTTAATATTTATTCAATTTAGAATGCAAATTTCAAAATGACATTCATGCTCCTGTGGATTAATTACACACACAAACATACACAAACACACACGTGCATGGACCATAGGCGTAAATCCCGGGGAGATGGGGTATATATTTTGATGAGAGGGGATGGTCAATACGATCACCCCCCCCCCCAATGTTGACACACGTGCGTGTAACTTTTTACCAAAATAACCTCATATTTTACCATTATATAACAGTTAAAAATGGTAAATTACAGAACATCACAATTACATTTAACAATTTTAGGATCTAAATGGCAATTTTCTAGCCTAGTTTCCTTCATAAATTTTCATCATCCCCATCCCCCCAATATCAAAAAGAAATTTTATGCCACTGGCATTGACACACATTGTATATATTATTATACATATATACATATTACCAGAAGATACATATACAATTTTGCATCTTAACTTAATTTCTCTTCATCAAATCATAAAACCTCCAACAGTTGATCACAAATTTCTACATACAATATGCTTTGAATCCAATGGCAATGTCTAACTCATTCAAGATGCATGTGCATCTTTGTGCCATCCTGTAGATTTCTCCAATTTACTAAAGCTGTAATAGGCCTACTCAGTAAAAGTGGTGCATTATTAAAGTGTTTTCTGGAAACAAATACCATTTTTCTGCTTTCGCCAGTTCTGTTAATTTAGAATTCTGTCTAAAATACTTAAATAAATATTTGTTCTTTTGGACCTTAAAACTCGCCATAAGCTTACAAAGAGAGCCACGGAATGCTTGGTACTTTGTCACATACACAAACACCATTTCAAGCCCCCGCTGTGTTGTTAAGTTGAGTAAATAAATGGATGTGGACATGTGCACTCCTTTAATAAGGATCAACAGTTATTTTAGATATTCCGCTTTTAGTGTCTATATTTTTGCTTTGGACCACAAAAATGCACCAAGGTTTCATTCACAAACAGGCTATATGCATTCTCAGAACATTCCATGTAAGAATAGTAAGATCTGAACATTACAGCCACAATAGTGATTTTCTTTAAAATTTCAACAGACATCGTCTTCAATTTTGGTCAATGATTTTTTGCACTGTTGTATTGGAAATATCTGTAGCAAAGTTAGGTGGGTGTGGGGGGGGGGGTTGCACTCACCAGTTGCACCCTCAAAATTTCCCAAAAGGGGCAAAAGGTAATTTTTACATTAAAAGGTCCAGAAATTTTGACAAGGAAGTCCACTTTTTGGTGATGAGATGTTTCAAAAGTCCAAAAAGGATTAGGTCCACTTTTACCAAAAAAGTTCCACTTGAAGTCCCATTCGTCCCCAAATAAATTCTGCGTACGGGCCTGCTCTTGCTAACAAACTCAAAGAGCAGATGGACACTTGGAGCTGTATTGTATATTTATAATGTATGAAGTCTTTGTGTGCTCGCTTCTATGCATTACATATTTCTGAGTGAGTGTATACAGTGAAACAGGCCATGAACTTCCCAAACATTTAAGACAAATTATTGAGTCAGAATTCAAATCTGGTGCAGGTAACTCTTAATATGTATTATTTGAACACATTGATATATTGCTTATACACGAGGTATTACACAAGGAAAAAGTGAGATTGGTGGGCGATACCTGGAATTTCAGGAAAAATACTTATAGTCTGAATTTTTTATTCCTGTCAGTAGACGCATATTGTCGATGGTAAGAATTCATTGGAGGGGATGTGTTGAGATTAAAACTAAAAAGCCGTAAATGCTCAACTTGTTTCAACTGAACTGATCTGTAACCCATTTTGCATGAACCTTTTTGTATCAATATGCAAAGGCTTCGAACCAGAATCAATTGAATAGATGTCGTAAAGTCTGAGACACGCTATCGATTCCTTTGTTGGATTCAATCAAAAACGGATAAAGTGTCATGAATATCTAGGCCTGGGGGGGGCGGGTTTTGATGTGGTGGAGGGATGCTTCGGGGTTTGGTGCCCCTCTTCCGTACTGCGGCTGCTTCGGCCCCGTCCCTGTTGTCGTTCGTTTTGCGTGGCCAAAAACTCTAGTATTTAGACAAGTTATTGACCAAGATGTCATGCATTATTTCTGGAAGATTTTTATAATATTCCTTAGTGACGTAGAAGAACTTTGGCGGGTAATAATTATTCCTATCATTTTCTTTTCTTATGTTGAAGGCTTGAGAGTTTGCTCAAGTTTGGGGTTTGGATTTATTCAGTTTATTTGCCTTGCATTTGTTCGTGAGAAAATGTCGTTTTTTAATTAAGGCCTTAAGCTGATCTGGTATCGTCACCATAGAATTTCTATTGTATTGATTGGGTGAAGTAGGTCTCCTCTCAGAACGAATGGAATCGTCGACACGCCCCAAAAACTTTTAATGAACTACAGGAGAAAAAATCCTACTATAAAAATTATGAATTACCCTGTATTTTCTCATACAATTTTGGATAAAGTTCTTATTTTTCAATATATTGTAGATGCTATGTATCTATGCTAGGTATCTTCAATTCTGATGTAAGCTGATTCAAAGTATGATCTTTTAAACTCCTGGTATAACCCACCAATCTCACTATTTTAGTTATTTTTTGTAATATATTGCTTGATATACCTTGTGTACAAACAATAGTTATAATTGTGAACATACATATAAGAGATGATATTCACCAAATTTGAATTCTGATGTAATACAAGTACCTTTGTTTTGGAAATATGGCTTGTTGCACTGTATTGGCCTATATGTCTAAGGCTAGCAAAGGTAGGCAAAAAGCCAAAGTAGATCATCAGCTCTGGTTTTTGTGATTTGACTATGTCACAATACATGTAGAAGAATATTTTGTTACTTAAAGACACTATCAGTGATTTGAAAAATATTTGAAATTTGTAGGAATAGCATCAAAGTGAAGGATAAGTCTGTGGAATCCTCATTAGTTACCCTTTTCAGCTGTAGAATTGACAGAAAGGAAGAAAACAGCAGTGTTCCAAGATACGATTCTCCATTCAAGTATGTGTTGTAGTAAGTGTCCGTTCGGACAGTAATGACTAAAATCTCTGATTCTGCCCTTGTTAGGTTGCTTCTGGTCTTATCATTTGCAGGGTATGTTAGGATACCTGTACTTCTTACATACATGCAAAAATCTGATTTTTGATGATTTTTTCGATTTGCTGATTTAGCAAATCACTGATAGTGTCTTTAATATTAAGTTTACTATACAGCAGAATATTTACATATAGCTGATGTTATCTTTATATTTTGTCCATAATATTTATACCATGTAGTTTCTAAGTCAACTTGTATGTTGTAAATACAGCTGTTAGAAGACACAATATTTTGCCAAGACGTCCTAGTATACTATTCTTGAGCTAGCTGCATCTTAAAGGGGCATTTCATGATCCACAGCCTCCCTCCCCTGACTTATCTTTAAAAAGAATGTATGTGCCCAATAGTACTTGCAGAATGGATCTACTTTTGCAGAAATTTGTAATTATAACAAAGTGACCTATGGGGGTCCTCTTATGACAATTACAATAATTTGCACATAACATCAAAACGAGCTGTCAGGATCAACTGAACGTTGAAACTAATCTTTTCTCTAAGATATGTAATGGACCATAAGCAAAAATGAGGATGCTAAGATCACAGAATGCGCCTTTAAGATATATTCATGACGATGGCACTGATTTGTGCTGTGCAATATTTTTTATCATTACATGGCATAAAAAAATCATTCCCTAATGTTATATGTAAAACAAACATTGTGGCTTAATTCCAAAAAAAGATGTTTAACGATTGTTTAAAGGCACTGTTAGTGATTTGATAAATCAGAAAAATGAAAAAATCATGAAAAATCAGATTTTTGCATATCTGGAACAAGTATTGATATCCCAAAATACTCTACAAGTGATAAGACTAAACACAGACAAATAAAGACGAAATCGGTTTCTTTAATTATAAGTGTCCGTACGGACACTTATAACAACGTGTAATGAAGGTTGTTTTCTTTTAATATTGCCATTTTCTTTGTTTTCTCTCAATTTTTCAGTTGGGAAAAAATACTATAAATGGTAATTCTGCAGATTTATCCTTCACTCTTAAGCTATTCCAGCAAATTTCAAATATTTTGACTCTTTTGGGTGAATCACTGATAGTGTCTTTAACTAACCAATCACTTATATTTGAAGTAGCGAGGTGAATAAGTAACAATAAGAATCAACTGAAATTTTCACAAGGATATCTAATGAACCATAAAAATGAGGATGCTAGGATCACAAAATGTGCCTTTAAGATATAATTATCATGATGGCACTGATTTGTGCTGTTCAACAGTTTTTACCATTGCATAGCATAAGATAAATCATTCCCTATTTAGATAAAACATTGTGACTTGATTCTAAAAAGATGTTTAACAATCGTTTAAATAACTAAACAATCACTTATATTTGAAGTAGCGAGGTGGATAATTAACAATACATTAAAATTATGATAAAAGGTTTTGTCAAAGTAATAAAGGTATGTCAGTGCAGAACATTCTTTCTTTTGGCATAATACCACAAATTTGATGTTTTATTGTAGTTTAAAAATATTATCCCCTATCCACCTCATGACTTCAGAATTAATGTCTTGTTTAGCTAAACAGTTGTTAAAGTGACAGGAGGGAGATTGTTAGGATACGAATTTCTCACAAATTGCACAGGACGATTGTAGAACCACACCTACAAGAATGTTCCGAAGGTTTTTAATTGACAAACAAGTCCAAAAGAAAACCGCCCAAACCTTTTTTTGAAATTGCTGGACTATCGTATTGTCCCCATCGAACAACCGTGCTTTTGACTTTTTTTTTTCTGTCGTGCACGACGAAAGTTTAACTAAATCATCATTTATACATAAAGACGGCGTATTCGGCTTATTCACTTCAGGTGTGAATCTAATACATTGAAAGAAAGAATTCAACTAGAATTCGCGGGTTCTCGGCTTTAGCGCTCGCTATATTCAAAGAATATAAGCTGTGGGCCGCCCCATGAAAAAACTTAACAATTTTTGACACACATATCCATACAAACACACATACATACACACGCACAACGGATTGCTAAGTGGTCCTGCCAGCTATAGCTGGCGGCCCACGGCCCACAAATATGCAAAAAAGCCGGGTTCGAAAAAAATTGGGGGCGCTTCTTTCTGGAAATCTCATGTCTCTTTAAACATTAGCATTCTGTCAAATATGGATTCTATTTCACTCAGCGGTGGATTTAAGGAAAAGGGCCCTGTCAGCAGCTTATAGGTGGGGCCCTTTAGCAAGCACAAAGCGACGTAAAGTCGCACTTTATTATGTGACTAGGGGGTGGTTTCTGAGGGCCCTGAGAGCAATATTTTAAATCTGCCACTGATTTCACTAATATTTTACTATTGCAAGCATGGCAGTTAATGTTTGTATGATGTATGGTACGTAGTTAATTTTAAGGCCATTTCCAACTGATTTGGTTATTTGTAGGATCATATATTTTAGCCAATTCGAAACATGATCAGAGAGGTTTAAAGGTGCATACAGATCTATATAGGAGGTCCATTTTGGTTGGTTACTCACGGGTTATATCATGCTATATCATGTATAATGAGCCAATCAGAGATACTGTAGGAAAGGTGGTAGAACACAAGGGTTAACCCCCTGAGGTCTACCCAATTTTCTTACAGTATCTTTGATTGGCTCATTACAAGATATGATGTAATCTCCGAGTAACCAATCAAAATACACCTATTATATATCAATACAAACCTTTCTTACCATGTCCCTGATTATACTTCACATAACCAATGTAATTGGCCCATAGACCCCGGGGGTTAAAGGTCACTTCATGATCCTTTTAGGCCAAGGGAATATGATTCTTAGTTTCCTGTTGGAGCGGCCTTCATCAGATTGGCCGCTGTGGTAAATATTTCATTATTTTGTGAAAAAAATGTTTATTGAAAAACCCGATAGTAAAAACAATTTTTTCAGTTGCTTCAAAATATTCAGCATCCCTTCTGTTTCATGTTAAGCAGTTTCTTGGCGATTGGGGGGTTGTCACAGGATACCATAAATAATGAATTTTCTCACAGTTTTGGTCCCGCTTGTCATAAATACTCTGGTTGCAAAAATACTAGAATGATTTTTTAAAGTTTTTGGAATAAAACCTACAAAACCCCAGTTTTGTTAATTAGGCAAAGTTGTACACTTTGTTTATGTAACAAATATAAGGTTACTAGTGTATTAAAGCTGCCTTTAGATGTAATATGATATGACAGTAAAGTAAAGAATGACGTAATAATGAATAATGGAAATCGGACCTCGTCGCCTTTCAAAAATCTCCAACAGGAGAAATAAGAATCAACTTCCATTGGACTAATGTCATGAATATCGGAGTCTATTTTATCATATGTATCCAAGCTTTAAAGAAAATATTGAAAAATATCAAAGATAAATTGTCCCATAGGACAGTGTTTGTGAGCTAGTATCGCTATGAGCTAGTGAAATCTCAATTCCCTTGGCACAGTTCAGTAGCTTTCATTCACCAATGTATTTAGAAAATACACACCTTGGTTTTTGGGTATGATATATGACACCCATATCACACAAGGTCAGTTCATGTCAATGCATGAATGAGTACAACCTACTGAAATGTGTCCTTGGTGGATGAGCATATTGTAACTCATAGTGTATGGTCGCCCACATTCAAGGACTTTTTTGTTCCCAACATCAAAAAGACACATTTCTCAGACTTGAAATTCCATGGAGAAATGAGAAGATACAAACTTTCTTCTGATATCAAAATCTCAATTTAATTTTATGTGTTAGCGTGAGGGATGAGTTTGTCAATCAGTTCACCCCCCATAATACATTTTAAGCATTATAAATATTAATCAAATGGGGGTGCACTTTTCTGAAAATGTCCTAGTATCCCTTTGACATTTTCAGTGAATAGCAAGAAAATAGGCTGAGTCAATATGAAATGAAAGATGCAGTTCATCTTTATTAGTTTTATGAATTTTAAAACTTTGTAAGTTACAATTTTTTTCCATACTGGCATAAGTTTAAATTTAAAACTGTGCCCCTTGACCGTCCAAAGACCGAGTTGTAGGGGATAGTGGATCAAAGGTCATCAGGGGTCACTCAAGGTCAAAGGAGGTCAAATGGGGTAAACATTGGTGTATGGACATGAAACTTGAAAGGTGGGGTTGATTGTTGATGTCAAAAATCTTAAAGGTCACAACAAGGTCATCAGGGGTCACTCAAGGTCAAAGGAGGTCAAATGGGGTAAACTTTGGTGTATCCAGATGAAAACTTGGTGGGCGGGGTCGATTACTGATGCCAAAAAATTTTTGATGCCAAAAAATTGATGCCAAAAAAAGTCACAACAAGGTCATTAGGGGTCATTTGAAGGTCAAATGGGGTAAACATTGGTGTATGGACATGAAACTTGGAGGGTGGGGTTAATTGATGTCAAAAATCTTAAAGGTCACAACAAGGTCATCAGGGGTCACTCAAGGTCAAAGCAACCATGAAACCTGGGTAATCGCCTCGTTCTATTTTATTACAGATTAAAAATACTAGGCATGATTTGATTTCCTTATATAAGGTATAAGGTTTATAAGGCATTACTTGGAATCAACAGGCTATCAGTTACACAGGACTTTTATCAAGTGCTGCTTTCACTACTCCAATAAGCAATTCATTTTTAATGAGATTATAATTATGCATAGCTTGCTGCATCAAACCAGGCATGTTCCTTCATTTGTTAGCTACAGCATTACTTTCATGCATTGGCAATTATTTTTGTTTAATATCATTTTGTAAGAATTTTATCTTTAACAGGTTGTCCTGTTCAATATTATTATTTTACATGTAATATGCAATTATTTATACTTTTTGTATGCAATTATAGTATCTTTGATTTTGTATCATTTATTGTTAATATAATTATTGTATAGTATTACTCAGATGTCTGCATGAAAGGTAGAGCTAAAAACATTATTTGAAATGGAATACGATCTGCTCCGATGCCCTGGGGCCACTTGTATTCCAAGGTGGATATCACACTCGAAAATTACCTGCCTTTTTTGATAATCAAAACAATTATTTGTGCGACTGTTTCAAAAATGCACCCTAAGCGAGTATTTTTATATGGTGTTAATACCCTAAATGGGTATGTTTAGGATTAAAATGAATAAGATAGATATCAAGAGAGACTTTGCCAGTAGCACAATGATGGGGGGGGGGGCTAGAATTCAGAAAATGTTCAAAATCACCTGTGGAAGTTAATAAGTGAGATCAGGAGAAAAATAGGAAGAAATTTTTTTTAGCATTTTATGTGACAAGAATTCAAACTGTACTGTGAATCTCAAGAAATTCATGAAGATATAACTCCCAAAACACAAAATTTACAAAATTTTGTAAAACATATATACTTGTATTTTGTTAATTTTGATACCCTAAAATGTTACCCATACATTGCCTGGTCTTGAAAATTGACCCTAATTACAAGAGCATGATGTTCACCTTGTAATACAAGTGACCCCCCAGGTGTGAACCACTCTGAACATGGTAGCAATAGTCAAATTTATATACTACATGTATGGGCAGAATGACATAATAATGCATTAAAAACTTAAAGGGGCATTTTTAATCATACAATACCCACAATTTGCCTTGAAAAAGATGTTTATATCAACTGAACCACTTAATTTTGTGTGCATGTTCAGATTTTGATCTACTCTTGAAGAAATCCATTGTATTTTCTATAGATTGGAGGAGTGCACCTAAAAATTAATGATTCAAGCAGAACATAATTATGACTCAGCTGGATGCCATTTCGGGATAAGTCTTTATAACTTATAATTTTCTGTCTGTAAATGGACAGAAATCACTACATATCACAGAAAATATGAATGACTTGAAATCTCTCGTTGCACCTTTAAGATTATTATGAAAATAGGAGAGATACAAGTTGCATGGGGTCAAACAGCTGACAGTGATACTATTGAATATTCAAAAGCTATGTCATCCACATGTATTGGGGATCTTCACTACTAAACTTCAAATACAACAAAGCAAAAAAAATGAGATATTAAATTAGGCCAAGAAAAAAAAAGTTTGTCTCAGAAGATCGCACACACTTTGTTTAAAATTGGTCTTTTAACGCATTATTTTTTAAAGGTTTTTGCTCACTTGAAAGATTTTTTTTTTAATTTTAGGGGAAAAAAGAATATTCAGCCGTGAAGTGTCTGATAAAACTTTAAAAGTGGGTCAAAAATGCAATTAAAAAAAAATTGAATTAGCATTTTTCAAAAAAAAAATGCATTTCACATTTGCATTTTTCACGTTTCTTCTGAGACAAACTTGTTTTTTTTTGGCCTTACCAATTTCTTGTATTGTGTATACAAGGTATAGTACCCTTGTAATGAGTCCTGTTACCCATGCAACCACATAGAGCAAGAAACAAATACAAAGTATCAACATTTCAGCTCTTATTATGCAAAAATATCAACTACATATATTTTGTTACCAAAAAGGCAAGTTATTATAAGGATAATTAAGTCCTATGAAATCCAAAGATATGATTCACAAATAAGATATTTTATTTTCCTTTTTCATAAATTAATACCCAATTACTAAAAGTGTCATTTTGTGATCCATAGCCTCGTCCGCACCACTTTCTCAAGGAGGACGCCCTCAATTTTCAAATGAATCGTGTTTTTTGCATATACATAATGCTTGTCAATATACTAACTTCTGTATGAAATAGCTAAGCTCAAATCGAAGTCCTTCATATAGAAAATCACAACTTTGTTATAAAATTCTGGATCCAGAATTTTTGTTATACACAGTATCCTATGGCACTGTTAAACTATATAAATGGTTACTGCATCAAAACAAAAAATCTGATTCATCTCAAAATTTAAAATTAAGCATTTTAGGTGACTATCTTTAGTTCTAAGTCCACTATTTTTAAAAATAGTAACAAAAAAATATATTTTGAAATCTCTGAGTCAGCCTTTAAAATGAGATTTTTTATAATCAATCTTTATTATTGGACAAGTATAAAGTAAAAACATCATTATTTTCTGGAAGAAATTCACATAATCTTGAAATTTTAAATGGACAAATTGCACAGAGTACCTATAAAGCACTGTGGGGAAAAACATTTGCTCATAGGGTTTTCACAGTAAAAGGTACATAAAATGTATACATTGTTGTCAAACATTTCAAGCCATTAAGCACATTTTGTTATACTATTTCTTGATTACTTTTTTTGTTCAATGTTGTCTCAATTGTTAAAGAGATAGAACTAAGAAATATTGTTTTCTTTTCTGCCTTAGGTTGAAATCATAAAAGTGGCTTAGTAGTGCCCAGAGTTTGTTGAATTGTCATGAAATGTTGTAGTGGTGAAAGAATGTGCTCCCTAATTTTTCAATTTTCCCAAAAGGCTTTTGGAGATGTCCCGATGCAAATTTTAAATTCCCAAGACTTTGTGCAGGGACTGATTTTGGCAGTATAATAGAAATGGACCAAATGGGACAATTTTGTGAAACACATTTTATTGTGTCGCCTGAACGAATGTTCATGGAGCACATACTAGTCCAAATTTCTTGTGTGTCCGTCCGTATGTCCGTCGGTATGTCCGTCCGTATGACTCGGTTTAACCTTTTTAAAAATGCTTCTTACAGGCCTAAACGCTATCCCCGAATTTACTCCTTCAACTTATAGGAATAGATGAGGTGCGGCAAATATTTGGGTAGCTTTTGCTGCATTATTTTGGCATATTCATGAATTTTAATTAGCTTATTTGCATATTTTTCAGACATTTCGTCTACCTTTTTTTTGAATGCTCTGCTGGCTAAACGCTAATCCCCGATTTAACTTCATACATTTGTAGGGTGATAGAGTGAGGTTGCACAGAATATTATGTGTAAGCTTTTGGCTGCATTTTTTGCAATTCATTAATATTAATTGCTTATATGGCCGGGGTCAAAAGGATAACACTTTCACCCGCAGGATTGTGTGCAAGTTATCTGGAGTTCCAAGGCGTATAATTAGTAACTTGGTGGAAGTAAGCGTGTTAAAGACTCCTCGACCTGATTGATGTTTGGGCATATTCGTACACCTTACATGCGTGCAAATGAGTTATTAATATGCACAAATCAGCGTAATCGTAATATTTTTTGAAACGTACTTTGATATGCACAATTCCTTCACTGCATGAAAACCATTATGTGCGCATCTTTTTGGCCATTTGAAAGTTCCTGATACATGCGGCTTAGGTAATGCAAAGAAAGTAATTAAATATGTTGTAATTGCTGAACTCGCTAAAATGGTAGCATTGCATATGCGAAATTTCCTTTGCTACATGCTAAACTATCGATAACCGTACATCTTTTGTGGTGAATCATATGGCGGGGGAAGGGTGGGGTGTGTGTTGGGGAGGGGGCCGGGTGTTGTATTGGGGAGTATGCCAGGGTGGGGTTTGCGGGAGGAGCCAGGGTGGGGTGTCTTGGGAGGGGGCGGGTAGTGTTTGGGGATGGGGAAGGGTGGCGTGTTGGAGGGAAGCGGGTGGAGTGTTTGGGGATGAGGCAGGGTGTGGTGTTAGTGGCGAGTGTGGTGCCGTCGGGAGGGGGTGTGTTGGGGAGGGGTGGGGGTGCATTGGGAGGGGTGGGTGGGGGTGCGTTGGGAAGGGGTGGGTAGGGGTGCAATTGGAGGGGGTGGGGTGGGTTCGTCGGGAGGGGTCGGTGGTGGTGCATCTGTGTGGGGTCGGGGTGGTGTGCCTCTGGGTAGTGCATCCCGGGGAAGAGGGTGCGTTGGCAGGGCAGGGTGACCTCATGTGACTTGGTGACCTTTTGTGACCTTTGTGACCCCATTACTCATTGTTGACCCAAAAAAAAAAAAAGTGTGACCTTGGTGACCCATGTGACCTTGGTGACCTCATGTGAACCTTGGTGACTTGTTGTGACCCCTTTGTGACTGTGACCTGGTGACTTGTGACCTTGGTGCACCCCATGTGACCTTTGTGACCCCATGTGACCTTTTTGCCCCCATGTGCCTTGTGCCCGTATGTCACCTTGCTGACCTCATGTCACCTTGCTGACCTCATTTCACCTGCTGACCTCATGTCACCTTCAGCCCATTCACAAATTGGTGTTCCGGGGTAGGGTCAGGGTGGGATGGGAAGGGGGAGGGGTAATCCTAGGAGGGGGAGGTGCATTGGGGGAATGTGCGTTCGGGGCATGGGCGTCGGGACATGGTGGCGTGGGGACGGGTGGCTATAGGCGGGGGTGACCTCATGGGACCATCGTGACCTGGACCTTTGTAACACATCTCTCCAGTGCAGTTGTTCTCTTCTAATCATGTGCCAAACCACATCATAAAAGCAAGTGATCGCGCACCAGGCGACACTTGTGGTTCGAGACCGCCCTTGTTGCATTTGTTTCTCAAGTAATTGATGAGGTATACCATTGATTTTTTAATGGAACAGGCATACAGATACCATACAATAAGTTATTTTTCGGTGTCTCATCTGAGGTATCAAAGATTTTTGTCTCATCAAAACAAGAACGATGGTTGCAACAACACCTTTTTCGGCTAAGTATTTCTAGAAATGCTGAGTATCACTTTTTCTGTAATTTTCTAGAACTACAACTCCCTTGGGGATGAATAAGGTTTCATAGAAAGGAATCAAATTTAGATAAGTTCTCACATTAGATTTTGCAGGTTGAGTAATAAGAGGTGTTTTTAATTTTGCCTAGATTATTTCTAAAGAATTAAACACTTTCATTTAAAAAAGCCAATTGGATTTTGAGGTTAGTTGTTGTTTATGACCTTGGTATATTCCTGGAGTTTCAGCTTAAAAAACAAACCCCTCCCCTTTTTCCATTTAGGGTGTGAACATTATTTAAAGAAAAATTGAGGGAATTATACAAAAAAAATCAATCAAATTAAAACCTAAAACAAATCGTTCTGTCTTGAAACTGCAGAAATATGTGGAGGAAAGTTCAATTTTTAGCATATCAAGTTTTGGATTAAATGTCTTAAGGGGATTTGATTTTTATGGTTGATTGTATGTAAGATTATTTTATCTGACAATCCCACCTTAATGGTCTGAAAATTATCCTACAGTGGATCTATGGGGTAAATGTTAATGGTTGTAACATTTTGAAACCTGTTATGCCGTTATGAACTGCAGCTATATCTGAAATTCTATTACCTGCCGCTGCCCATTATTGAAAATCTGCATTCTGATTGGTCCAGTTTACCACGTCCCATTCTTCTGCATAATGGGTCGCGAATGCCATTTTCCTTTTTTCTCATATAATCACGCTGTTTTCGGTAATAGAAATAGAAATCGAAGGGTTTGCAGTATTATTTATGGGCTCATATGTATCCTCGGCCGTGAAAAAAATAAAATACGTCTGACTCGGCTGCGCCTCGTCCATTAATTATTTTTTCCCGACCTCTGACACATTATTCACCCATAAAGGATACTGCATCACCCTTTATTTCTTAAGTATATGCAATGTACATTGTTAAAATTGCACCTGTGTTACAACACTGTGTCATGTAGTACCTAAATGAAATGGGAGCAATAGCTAGTGTGTACTTAGAAATATATTCACATCTGAAGTTCAAAAATAGTTTGACACACAACGTTACGATTGTTACGTCAAACTGAACTGAGCTCCAATTTCTTACGCAAATAGAAACACTGTTGTTTTCAATTTTGGGTGGGCCTATATGTAATCTTCTTTAGGTTTAACAAACTGAACTTTCAAAAATCAGTTAATATTTATTATTCATACCACTATTTTTGGAATCAATACTTGAAATGTTACAATTTTTCCCAAGAAAGTGGACATTTAGAGTTACTAATTTTTATAAAATAAAAAGGTAGTCACTAACACCCACAAAAATCTTTTTATCTCTCCCTTGCCTATACCTGTAAATTATGTGAAAGTTATAAATCAGTATTCCACATTCTTTCAAATTGGACAACAAATTTCTGTAAGCCTGCTTCGTACCTTTAATGTGAAAAACCCCTTAACAAAAAAGGAAGCCTCACAATCAACAAACTTTAGAAATAACTTTTTGATATTTAAAAGAAGTTGCTATGGTCACAAAATGCACCTTAAATCACACTTAGCACATTTTATGTTGCAATGTAGGTATAGGGTGATAAAAATAATACAACCCATGAACAATAAATTTTCATTAGCATTGGTTGCATTTTTGATGTGGTCACCCTGTACATCCTACCAGATGTTTGCTATAGCCTCATGTTAAAGTATGCAGTTGGAAGGTTTTTTGCAAGACATTTGTGAGCAGAATAGAATGGCAATTTTCACATCAAAAGGTGAGTTCAGCAAAGAAAAAAAATAATGGTGTCGCCGGTTTCAATACATCGTAAAGAGAGTACCGCTTCCCAAAATCATACCTTTGTTCTCATTCTTAAACAGCTTTAACATTTAAGGTCAACTTTAACCCAATTTCGCGATACTTTACGGCTTCAATACAACAAAAAAGGACTGCCACCATCCAGTGACAACGATCCACCAATCCGTTGAACGCAACAGCATATGCAACGAGACGCAAAGTAGGCAGGCGTGCGCGAACGTAGCAAAACGCGGTATGATGCGAGCGCTTCAACCTAAAAATAACGTCAATACGCAGCGCGTACTACCTTGGTTCAATTGTCAAATTTAACCTGGGCATCAACCAATGAAATGGCTTACATTTTCACAGCTGTTTAAGAATAAGCATTATCTTGACTGCTAGCAGATGGCAGGGACATCACTGCCACCATTCATTGTGCATCTGGCATGCTTTTTGACAGATCTTGCATACCAGTCTTTGATTTCTAGACATTTTAAAGATATTGTTCCAACAGGTGCATGGTTGATTAAAGGCTGACTCAGAGACTTTGAAATATAATTTCTTGTGTGTATAGTATAACAGCACTATATGATCCATAGGATATGGTGTATGACAAAAATTCTGTATTTGGAATTTATTAAAACCGATTTTCTATATAAATGACATCAATTTGAGCTTTGCTATTTCACACATGATCAGTATGTGGCTAGGCTCATTATTGATGTAAAAACATGATTTGTTTAGAAAATTGAGGTCCACCACCCCAGGAAATCTCCGAGTCTGCCTTTAAATCCCTTGATAAGTAATGCAGCCAGTCTTGGGGAAAGCGAAAATGAACTTTAGTTTATTGTACCTGAAATAGGAAATTCCATGAAATTCCATGCATTCTTTAATTTGGGGAATGATGTCTACAAGGTGCTACAAGTTCATCTCATGTGTTGGGGGGGGGGGGGGGAGTCTTGGGTAAGATTTGATAAGTGAAAAGGATCATTACAGATTTAGGCCCAGGGATTTAAGGGAGTTAACTTTGTAGCATTTAACTTTGGAAATCACTTCTGCTTCTCATCAATAAAACTGTATTATTTTTCAAACTTTACTAACTTATCGTTCACAAATCTTGATTGTTGTGTTGATACTTCCATGAACCTTTATATTAATTACCCTCCTCTAGAAACAAGGTGACAATGTCACTCATCAGTTAAGATGGGCTTTGTTAACACCTTTCAACTGGTAAATCTTCTATGATCGTCTACGTCAGGTGGAAATAATGTCAATATATGAAAAAGCATGAAACTTGGCACAAATACAAAAACAACCTTCTAAAAAACCCTTTTCAGGGTGGAGCCAAAATTAACTCCCTATAGTATAGCAACAGTTGCTAGACAACACATTTTCCTTAGCAACCGGTAGATAGGATGAATTATGGACCAATGATATTCAATTACTAGAATGTATTTTAGTATCTACAACTTCAAATTTTATATAAACATTATTTTGAAGTGTTGGCAACAACACAAGACCGAATTACAGTTGCTAGGCAACAAATTTTCCTTAGGCAACCAGTACATAGGATGATTATGGACAATGATATTCAATGACTAGAATGTATTTTAATATCTACAACTTAAATTTAATATAAACATTATTTTGTAAGGTCTGTTGGCAACGACACAAGACCGATAAGTTGCTAGGCAACACTTTTCCTTAGCAACGTGGAACCGGTACAAGGAATGATTATGACAATGATATTCAATTACTAGATGTATTTTAGTATCTCCACCTTCTACAAGAATGTATTTTTGGTATCATATAACATTATTTTGAAGCTTTTGCCAACAACACAAGACCGAATTGCAGTTGCTAGGTAACATATTTTCATTAGCAACCAGTAGAAAATTGCCTTTTGACCATATTTCTTATGAAGTACATCATACGTTATTATCAAAAGCATTCTCTGATCATATCCACTCTGCACAATTATCAGCTGCTAAACATCATAGTTCCGTGTTTGTGTCATCATCTGAGCAAGTCCCTCTTGCTTTGCCTATTTGTTGATGGCAATAACAATGAGTAGTGAATGAATGCTCATATTGACTTTATATTTAATCATATATCCTAATATCCAAGACTTGTGTGTATTTATGTACAGGTTTGTATAGTTTCCACTTGGTGATGTAAGATGTGATAATGGTCAACTAACGTATCTACCCTATAGAGGCCTGCATACTTCACCAAATAACATCCACCGCATGAACTAACCTACCCCTGCATGCTTTCAAATGGCAAGCTGTTCACAGTCAGCTATCCAGGCGACTGGTCTAAATGTGTCCTTTGGCAGCTAGACACAAAAGAACGTTTCTACATCCCACTGATAGTAGTAAATCCAAAATTTTAGATCTAGTTTTGTCCCTGTGAACGAGGGCGGTGGTATTTACCTCACGCTCGCAGCAATCACGCTTACCACTCCCTCCACTTTGCCCGATTCAGCGCATCATCCATTCTCAACCCACCATACTACTCTCCTCCTCCACTTGCTTCTTCCGTGTCTTTTTTGGTCGTCCCCTCCTCCTCAAACTACCCACCCGAACTCAAGGGCCCTTCTTAAAACATGCTCTTCATCCCTCCTCAGCACATACCCATACCAACATACACCATTCGCCTTCGCCAACATCTGCATCAAGTCTTTAGTCATCTACATCAACTTCACACCATACATCACTTTCGCTATCCTCAAAATCCCCATGTCTCATTCCCGTACAGCATCGCCAATCTCACACAACACTTATACACCATTCCTTTAATCTTCAAAGGAAATCTTTTCCGTGTTGCAACTCCCCACATTCCCTAGACGTCACGCACCAAAGCTTACTCTAGCTGCCATAGCCGGCTCGCATCCACCACTTACATTAATTACCATATTTTCCAGGTAGGCGAACTCCTCACCGATTCCACCTCATCACAACATTTACAACTGTTCCACCATCCCTACATCTTGTTTCACATCTTCTGCACACAAAGTATCTTTCCAAGCTTGGGGTCACCCTCTTCATCTTTGCACATCTCCCATGAATCCATTTCCCTTTTTTTTTTTTTTTTTTTTTTCCCCTCCTCCTCAAACTACCCACCCGAACTCAAGGGCCCTTCTTAAAACATGCTCTTCATCCCTCCTCAGCACATACCCATACCAACATACACCATTCGCCTTCGCCAACATCTGCATCAAGTCTTTAGTCATCTACATCAACTTCACACCATACATCACTTTCGCTATCCTCAAAATCAGGCGCGGATCCAGGGAGGGGGCGGAGGGGGCGCGCGCCTCCCGGTAATTCTGCAAAATCTTACAAAATCAGCCCATTTTGGAAGCTTTTGGACAAGTTTCAGCCCCCCGGTAATTTTGACGTTTTTCAAATCCTGGATCCGCCACTGAAAATCCCCATGTCTCATTCCCGTACAGCATCGCCAATCTCACACAACACTTATACACCATTCCTTTAATCTTCAAAGGAAATCTTTTCCGTGTTGCAACTCCCCACATTCCCTAGACGTCACGCACCAAAGCTTACTCTAGCTGCCATAGCCGGCTCGCATCCACCACTTACATTAATTACCATATTTTCCAGGTAGGCGAACTCCTCACCGATTCCACCTCATCACAACATTTACAACTGTTCCACCATCCCTACATCTTGTTTCACATCTTCTGCACACAAAGTATCTTTCCAAGCTTGGGGTCACCCTCTTCATCTTTGCACATCTCCCATGAATCCATTTCCCATGTCACACTGAATTTGCTTTTACCCTCTTACTGCATATACCACATGAGTCTACCTTACTCACTATTATGCCCCCTTCCACCCCGGCCCCACTCACCATCACTTTTGTCCTCCCAATATTAACCTTCAGACCTTTACTCTCAAAAGCCTTCTTCCATTTCTTAAACATTTCCTTCAGTCCCTCCATTGTCACACTCATCAAAACCAAATCATCAGCATACAACATCTCGCTCATCGAACCAGCTCTTGCACTCTTCGTAACCACATCATGTATTGCCAATATCAACGGGGACAGCACAGAACCTTCATGCACACCCACCTTTGCCTCAAACCCCATTATAAACACTTGTCTTTGTTCCTTCATACAAACTCATCAATCCACAGGTTATAAAAACTATAGCTGACAATATCCTTCAATTTAATTAAATCCGCTGCATGCCAATACAACTAGATATTGCACGCTTGGACCATGCATGGGAATTAATGGCTTTGAGTCCACATTTAATGAACAAAGTGCAAAGTGGCATACATCATGCTACTTAAAGTTTGGTCAAAGTATTCTAGAGTGGAAGCGCAAATCCACTAAAACATATTTTCACAAGAAGCAGTATCGGAGAACTACATACCTCCATACCTGTACACAGCAAAATACCTGTGTGATTGTTTTGTTCCAAAACCAAAAGAGAAACTCCATGAAGTCTACATATTTCAAGTAGATATCTGCGTGCAGAAATGTGCAGATGAACTCCAGGATCAGGAGTTTTCTAGCGAAATTAAGTGCTGGAGACCTTATTGCTATTGAAACAAAATATCACACAAGATGCCTCATCAACCTGTACAACAGAACATCTGGAGCGAGGAATATCCTTAAGTGAACAAACATGCAAAGACATTGCATTAGCTGAGCTGATATCCTACATTGAGGAGAGCAGACAAGGGTGTGAGACTGATCGAGATGAGCAGAGTGTCATGATGACCCAAATTGCTGATAGGATCCGACATGACTTTTTACACAGAAGGCGTCATTCTCAGGGTTGGTTTGACTGTTTGTCCAGAGCAGTGGAATCATTGCCGCTGATGCCGCAGTCGCTTTTGTCAATAGTCAGCATGATCATCAATAGGTCAAATATTAAAGATCAAACCAGCAACACATGCCAGCCTTAGCCAACCAGTGCTCACCATTGCTAAGCTACTTGTGTTCAGCTGCATTAAAAGGTGCTGGGAGCATGGGAAAGTACCCAGAGTACCCCAAAGACTGTGAAACGCCTGCCAGTCTACTTGGGACTTAAGTTCCTTGCCTTATTCATGGAACGGCAGTTGGTTGATAGCCGTTTTGCTCTTGATGTGTCAATCTCATATGATCGTACCAAGGATATAATTACTTTATTATGAAATAATGTATGCAAGTATTATTATTACTACAAGATTGCGACAATCTGTCCTCCTAGAAAAGTCAATTTATCAGTTCTTTTATCAGTGCAGCGGCAGACAATATTGACCGCAATCCAAGCTCAGCTACATCCAATTGTCTTTCATTTGTACAAGTTGTTCTTTCATGTACAGGGAGAGGTGGCCTAGCGGTTGGGTTGCTTGCCTCTGGCCAAATTTACTCATCAAACTTCCCGGGTTAGAATCACGGTGGGTGGGTGGGGTCGTGGCACTTGCTGGGATTTATTAGGCGTACTATCAATGCTGCATCTCTGTATACCAGCTATTGATTAAATACAGAATACCGCTCACTCCATGGGGTACTTGGAATTGGGCAAATGGAACATGAAAAGCATCCAGTCCTGCGGAGGGGACGTTAAGCCGTCGGTCCCGTGTACAGAGGTCACAACTGTACATGTACATTGCCGTCAGTGTCGAATAAGAGTAGGGTGTAAAACCCTTAGCCTGTTCCCATCCGCCCCACCTCAATTAGGGGCACTGTAGGGCGTCCGTATAATGGATAAACGCGGACCCGGATCAGGCACACCTAGCTGAACAAATCGGACAACCACCACACAGCCATACCAATGATGTGGATAAGAGCAAACAAAAACAAGTTTGTCCTTGTTCCGGAATTTTACAACTGAGGAGCGCAGATAGAGTGATTGATAACGACCATGGTTTCTATTGCACCTTTGAAAGGACAAATAAAAGTGAAGGCATTTGCCTGATCGCTTACAATGAAATAAATAGAGCAGGAGCAGAATATAGAGGGGCTCTTATTTAAAGGAGTTAGTTTTACCTCCCACTACCGAAAAGGTTTAACACCTTGGTAGTTAGTAGGGACCCACTAAATTAAATGATAGGTAGTTTGTACTCCTCTAATTGCGGGTCACCTTTTTATAGGGGGCCAATTAAGGTTACACAGGGTCAACTTTTTTAAAAATTGCCTCAATCAATTTCAAATGTATGTCCTATTGTCCATTCATAAGGATTCCAAAAATGTATAGTTTGCCAACACCACTTACGGACCATGCTTTTGGCGTTATTGAGGTAAAAAATGACTTCTAAAATTGTAAAAAAAGGTCCAAAGTTAAAAAAAAAAAAATTTGTAACAAGGTCTAAAACATTAAAATTAATCTAGTAATTTTAAAGGAAAAGATTGATTCAGCAACTCTTATACATCACCATAGTGTATTAAGGGAAATACCTACTTAGGGCCATTCTGGATGCCACTCTAAAATTTGAAACTGAATGTCACAAAATGAGCACATAGTATTTTTGATCAGGAAAATCATTCCACCTTTCCAAAAATGATTTTTATAATGTCTTAGATTGTTGCTATAATGTATGTAAAGGACATCTATATTGGAGGGCCATCTAAGTCGCGATCTTGAATGGTCCATTTTTGGGGGGGGGGCATCGACATGTGTGTTGGGGGCATCTAGAGAAGGTTACAAGGGGATTTGTTTAGTTATGGAGGTAGTACACAGGATGTGGTGGGGTACCAGCTAGGTGGCAGGTCCTAAAAATGCCTGTTGCTAGGGTAATTTGTTTACCTAGCAACCGTGCCCTAAAAAATGGAAAGTGTTGGATTATTTTGGCTCCACCCCTGAAAATGATCAGTATGGGGTGAAAAATAACGGTGACCAAGTTTTATGCTGTATCATTTTCTGAGCAAGAGTTTGCTGTATATTGCACACCTCGCCTAGACTAATACAGTTGTTATCACACAAGTCACTGGCTCACAAATAACTTGCAGTCAATTGGGACACCATCTAAAAGTTATCAAGTTCTCAGGGCATGGGGTTGATGCAATCTCAAAGATTTCTTTTTTGATATCAGCACATCAGAAACCTTTGTTGGTCATATCACTCATACAAACAACAAAAAAACAAAAAAATATAGCATTCACCGAACATGTCGTGTCTTCCGTCGCAGTTTGTGAATGGGGGGGAATGGTCACTTGAGGTCATCAAAGTTCAGGGCATGGGGTTGATGCAATCTCCAAGATTTTCTTTTGCTCCTTTTGAAATTTTTAATGATATGAGATATCAGAAACTTACGTTGGTCAGAATAGCTATTTCCACTCCATACAACAAACAAAAGGAAAAATACAGAATTCACCGAAACGTGTGTTTCTGACGTGGGTTGTGAAATGAGGACAAGGTCACATAAGATCACCAAGGACACATGAGGTCACCAAAACGTGGGCCACTACCCATGGAACAAGGTATGATGTCATTAAAATAGAATGACGTAGGTGAATACACAAGCAATTTGAAAAACAAATGTGGCAGGACCTTAGATGACCTTTGACCAACTCTTGAAAGGGGTTAACTGTGGGCACTACCCAAGGACCATTACAAGTGCCATGAAAATGTGTACAGGTATGTGGAAACAGTGGGCTGACATTAGTTAAGGGGTTGCATCATTATTTAAATGGGCCGTCGAATTTCTGTAAAATTTGATATATTAGTACATTCATGGTGCTGATAACAAATCTGAAATAAACAAAATATGCTTACCATATCGTTTTTTGAGACAGGACTTTCAAAAGTAATTTTTGGACTCAAAAATTTTCTTATTTACCACGCAAAACTCTATGGCAAAGAATGTGATTTACCGATATTAAAGTGCTCCAAAAGAAACAAAGGGGTCGAACGTTTTTCTGATTTTAACCACTATGTTTAGGCTATCTAAGTTGCATACTTGAAAAAAACCCGAAATACAAAATGGTTGTCACCGGATTAGTTTCCTGAAAATCGTCGAAAAAGGACATTTTTAAGGGGAAAATTACCGTCTTCACTAGAGACGATGCGTCTCGATTATTTTACGCCTAGTGTCTTCATGCATTAGGGCCAGGCGGCGACACAAAAATCAGCGATCAACCTCTTCAGCAACTTTCAGGAAACTGGTGGTTTTTCTGGATTCGGACATCATGGTGAGTTTATACAGATGGCGTTAAACCAATTTACACCCACTGGCATTGTTTTGTTCGGCAAATTTGTATTGGTTGGAACAACCACCTGGTTATAGATGTGTTACAAAAAAATATTTGGTTACACAAGGGTTAAGGTGCAACGAGGATTTCACATATCAGGTAGCCCCATGCGGTTGATTGATCCCAATCCCACACAGCACCATGGTCATGTGATCCCTAAAAATCCTATCTTACACACAAAGAACACTGACTTTTGCTCATTTTAGCCCACAAAATGTTATACTCTAGGGAATGTTTTAGCAGGACATGCAAATTCTTGTGGTTCTAAGCTTTTGTACACTTTTTATCCCTTACGGACAGTGTTTTAGTAAAAACAGTATAGGCGCACATTGCAATGCATTGTGGGATTGAATTCAAAACCCCTCTGAGTATCCCTAAAAAATTGAAAGTATCGATTTTTTGCTCTGATGTAAAATTTTCCATCAAATATATCCCCCTCTAAAGGATTAAGCTGAAAATGTTTCTTTGGTAACACAAATTGAGAATCTAATGTTCGTATAGGAGCAAATACGGAATGCATCTATTTTTTATATTGAAATATAGGCCAATCAAAATCACTTTTTTCCTCTCTTTCAAGGCATTTCTGTAAGCCAAAGACAGGTAAGAATCTATTGAGTGTCTCATCTATATGAATTACTATTCTGACACAATATTTGGTTCCTTTCAAAATCTCTCTTTGCACCTTTAACATAGACTGTCACTGTTGCAAATCAGATGTGTGAGCACATCAAAAAAAATCTGAACTTAGAATTTCGCGGGTTCTCGGGCTTTCGCGCTCGACAGAGTCAAAGAAATAAGCTGGTGGGCCGCCCCAGACTTGACCCTGGCAGTGACCTTTGATCTCATCCACATATGAGGGATCGCATGGTGCACCTATGACAAGTTTGGTCCATTGAACTTCAAGTTTTCAATTAGATGGATTTTACATTTTTAGCCCATTTTTCAACTTGACCTCAAATGACCTTTTGACCTTTCAAATGACCTTTGGAACTCATCAAAATATGACGGATCCCAGTGTGACCTATGACAGAGTTTGGTTCAATGAAGTGAAAACTTTTCAATTGAGGTCAATTAAAAAAAAAATTAACAATTTGTGACACACACATCACACACACCATACACACAAAACATCCACAATGATACACCGCAAACGGATTGCTAAGTGGTCCTCTAGATATAGCTGGCGGCCCACAAAAACAGAGTGGAGAGAGAAACCGGTGGGTCTAAGTGTTTAATTCCTTCACTTTTGTAACCCTCACACCTACGTGTAGTTTTCTTGCATCATTTGTGGTGTTAATAAGATCAGAGTTAATGAGCCTTGTTGCTCTATAACCGAATGACACACCTCAAGAATCTCGCTGGATGCCTCTTGTGATCACATATGTATGACGGGTCGTTCTACTTCGGATTTGGCTATGGAAGGCTCCAGCAAAGAACATCAGATATGATTTGGTCTTTGGCACAGACGTAACTGGCAGCCAAGTGAGTACACAACACGAGATGGGAGGGATGTCACCCATATACATGTATTGAGCCAGTGTTCTGCAACTAGTATGAGAAACCTTGTATAGGATCCATTCAATTTCAAATGTAAACAAGGGAACTGTATAGTTACGCGATGCATAAAAATATGTCCCCGCCGAATTTTGCGATCAATTAACATGCGATAAATGCAAAATAAATGTATGAAGTCTACAATATGAACCCCACCCTTCCCCCCTCCCCAAAACCCCCGCCCATCCCTTCCCGAGACACCCCACCCCGCCCCCTTTCCAGAGACACCCCACCCATCACCCTCAATGAGAAACCCAACACACCGCGACACCCCCACCCCCTCCCCGACCACCCCACCCGCCCAGGACACACCAACCTACCCTCCTCCTGCACCCCAACCACTCCCCCTTGCATATCCAATTGAAACCGTTTCAGCGATCAGCAATTATACATATTTAATAAGATCAATTGCATCAGAAATGCCCCTTCTAATTGGCCACAAGCACTTGATGCAATTGCAATTCACACAAAAGATGTATGGCCAGACGTAGTCTTGCATGTAGTGAAGGAAAGAATTCTGTATATCTGATGTACTGCTTCAGTTTAAGACAGTAATATTCGTCATATTTTAATTAGATCAAGTGCATCAAAAAATGCCCCTGTAATTGGCCCACAAGCACTTTGGCCCAAATTTTAAAATTGACAAAAACGATGTATGTCGGAGTAGTTTTTCACATAGTGACGGGGAAACTGTTGTATATAGGATGTACGGTTTTAGAGATACAGCAATTAAGCATATTTAATTAGATCATTTGCATACCTGAGCCGCATGCATCCCACACTTTAAAAATGTCAAAGATGAGCACCATGATAGGCTTTCATGCAGTGAAGGGATTTTGCATATCCGATATACCGTTTCAAAAATATAATGATTACGCCTAGTTTTTTCATAAGAATTCAGCCCTCAGTTGCATACTCAATTTGCCCAAAAACTAATCAGTCCCCCCCCCCGAGAACTCTTCACCCACTTCCTTCCACCAGAGTTACATCATTATACACCTTACGGAACTCCAGAAAACCTATACCACCCTTTCAAGGACAATTTTCGTAATTAGTAATTAGATAATTATTAAGCCCAAAATCTGATTAGGTCGAGAACTCATCAACCCGCTTCTTTCCACCAAGTCACATCATCATAGCCCTTACGGAGCTCCAGATAAATAGCACACAACATGGATTAACATTTTTATCACGGACAGACGAACGAACGAACGGACGCTGCTCATTTCATAGTCCCCGTTCCGAACCCGTTCGGCGGGGACAATAATATGATATTAATATTGGATGGCTTTTTCACTTACATGTAATAGCGGAAATCAAATATCGCCCTCACCAAGAAAATATTGGGCTTATCTCTGATTCGCCCAAAAGTGGATCTTGGTTGAGGCGACACATCCAATTTCATTACAACTATACCATGTTTAGTTAGTTAAACCAAAGTTTTAAATCCGGTTTTGTTCCCGCTAACGGGGCCGGGGGTGGCCTGATACACCTCACTCAGCAATACTGCTGTGTGAGGATCTATAGTACCATATACACCATATTTTTTGCATGAATATATTTTCATGATTTGAAACAAAGGTAACATCTAGCACTGTAATTTGTATTTATACTTGTCTGCAGTATGAAGTGACAATGTGTGTGTATACCCAGTACCACCTTTCTGTTGCAGTGCGCTTGTGCTTTGCCTACGCATACGCTGAAAGTCGGTACAATGTATACGCCCGCGCCACTACTTCGTACTTCGAGCTACCGAGCTGGACAGAGTATAGGTGATCCCTTTCAATACATTTTGTGTGCCTGTTCTGATTTAAGGTGCAACGAGAGATTTTGAGGCACCCTAATATTGTGTCATAAAAGTAATTTAATGTAGATCAGACATTCAATAGATTTCTTACCTTGTATTTGGCTACAGAAATATCTTAAAAGAGAGAAAAAAAGGTGATTTCGATTTGCTTATATTTCAATATAAAACATAGGCTAAATTTCACATTTGCTCTATACAAAATAAGAAATTTCACAATTTTTGGTACCAAAGAAATATTTCTCAGCTTAATCCTTTCAGATGGGGATATTTTTGATGGAAAGCTTTACAATCAGGGCAAAAAATAGTACTCTCGCACAATAGTTGTCTACAAAACAGCCTTTTCTAAGAAGTGTTCAAGCCGCATTCGTACCACGTCAATCTGTCATCTCAGGCGTTCACTGAAGCATAGACAATGACTAACTCTGCACAGCTTGAAGATTATCAGTGAGGTTGCAAAGATAAGTACCGTAGTAGTTATTTTTGGAAAGCGTATGGACATTTTAAATGGGCAAGTATCTAATGAACCTGATACAATTAAAGGTGCAACAACAGATTTGACATATCAGGTGTCCCTAAAAAATCAAAAGTACTGATTTTTGCCCTGATGTAAAGCTTTCGATCAAAAATATCCCCATCTGAAAGGATTAAGCCGAGAAATGTTTCTTTGGTATAAAACTGTGAAATTTCTAATTTCGTAGAGGAGCAAATACAAAATTCAGCCTATGTTTTATATTGAAATATAAGCAAATCAAAATCAACGTTTTTCTCTCTTTTAAGACATTTCTGTAGCCAAATACAAGGTAAGAAAAATTACTATTATGACACAATATTTGGATGCCTCAAAATCTCTCGTTGCACCTTTAACATTTTTGCTGCAAAATAAAATTATTCAATCCCCAATCAGGTGTTTTTATTTTTGTTTTGGCTTGGTTTTTATTAACCACCTTGTACATGTTAACATTAACAAGATTGGACAAAAACTTTGAACACTTAAAACAGGTACTATACTTGACTACAGTACTATAAATACAAGGTTTAAAAGAAATAAGTTCCCCTCACCATTTTGTTTCATAACTCAAGTGTGGTTTTGTACATTTATGAAATAACAATTTGTGATGTGATCTGAGAAAACCCGCCACATGTCCCACAGGACAGTTTTGAAAAAAATAAAGAAAATAAGCTTAAAACTGTTATAATTGTACTCTATTTTTATTCAGATGTATCAGGCAACCTTTTGATGTGTGTATCAAGAATGAAGAAGTAAACAGTTATGGAAACTTAAATTTCAAACGTCTACAAATAGTAAAAACTCAAAATATAAATTTTCCCACCATGATGGCAGTTTTCCCTTCCCAGATCGCATCACATGTGTAATCAGTTCACATACCATCCATGCATGTTAGATATCAAGAACTCTTGTTCTGCAAGGTTATTTTTACAAATGCAAATTTGTTAACATTTCATGTAACATTTTTACATGTTTGCAAATCTGTAAGTTACTTTTAGTTACTCATAAATAAGAGGGAGGATTTATTTTTCAGAAACCTATTAATACCACCACTCAAATATATATGATAGCTTATAATATGTTAAAGGCAGACTCATAGATGTTTTTTAAAGTGACAACATTTAAAAAATAGTGCGCGCTCAAGATTGTTCAAAATTGATCTTTTTGCATGGTTGTCAAGATTTTGCAAAATACATTAAGCCCTCACCATGAAATGATTAAACCAAAATTACAACCCTTATGGGCAAGCAGAACAATTTTTATTAATAAAATACCCAGCGACATTTATTCAGAAAGAGGGGGGAAAGGGACCATATGACAGAAATGCGTTTAATACAAGAAAAACACATGCTGGAGAGGATTCCCAAACAGCATGTACCCTGTTTTACCAGGTCTGGTGACCTTTGTTTTAATTTCAAAAATGAGTACTATTCTATGATATTCATGTAATAACCAACATTTTTGTTTGATTAAATACATGCAAATTAATCAATTAACTGGGGTGTCCTTTGCTCTTACTAATGTCCCTGTTTTGGGGGTTATGTTATTTTTTATGTGTAAAATATATCTCTATTCTTCCAAATGGTCTAGTACAATTTGAGAACAAATTGAAGAAACTTTAATTATTTTGGGTGAAAATGGTTCCAGTGCTCTGTCTTTAATTTTGTGTGTGTGTGTGCATTAATTTCACAATAGTCCCTAGAATTAAAGATGGTGGCCTAAAATGCCGGGGCGACTGTCGATCCGATGTTCTGTTAGATGAAGCAAACAATGTGAAGTAATAACAGTACCTAAATGTGGTGTATAAAAAAATCTGGATCTGGGAATTTTGTTATGAAGTTGATTTTCTCCATGGACCTTGATTTGAGCTTGATTTCAAACATACTAATTAGTATGTGGACAGCATAATAGGCTCTTAAATACTCTCTGAGAAATCGCTGGTCGGCCTTTACTATGCCCTAATATCACCTATTCAACATAAAATAATACTATCCACCATTAAAGGATAAGAAAATATAATCAATGACTAAATAACATATATAGTACTACCATTTGTTCTTGTTTTTGATTAAATACATATTTTGCTATTACCAGCAGTCTCTCTCGGCACTGGAAGCCGTGACAAAATTTGTCCACGGCCAGCCGTAACCAAAATCATAACATCTCATTATCAGTATACCGCCATATATACATTGCTTTTAAGTATAAAACAGGGCAATGGTGTAACAGTACAGAGATTGCACAAATGCAAAACCGTATTGCATGCCCACAATGCTTCTTGCTAATTCACAGGCTTCCACAAATGTTCTTAGGCTTGTAAATGGCGAATTTCCCACTGAAATCACCTGAAAAGTAGCGTCATTTTATGGTCAAAAAATCCTCCACTGTAGAAGTCTATTTTTTCAGGTACGCAAGGTTCGATATATTATTAATTTGATCTTGTCAATTAAAGGTATTTTTCAAGATGGGGGTTTTTATTAAGAATGGGGGTGTTTTACCCAAACTTACTTGTGGGCCTGGTGTGTCCAACCTTGACGAATGCTTACTTGAATGTACACATGTAAATTGTCAGCGTGAGTATTTAAACGCTTGACGGTGACAAAATATTTCCACACGCGGCGGGCTAAACAACTATCCTGCACTTTCGATTTGGTTCAGCCTGTTGTCATTTCTGTTTCTCCTTTCTTTCTTTCATTCTCGGCCCATCTTGTGAATATTCAGCGAAATGTTGATCAAATTTTGAACATAAATCATTTGTTCGAAGGCGAAACTGTTTGATACAGCTGTAAACCCTGACCTTCACGTTGTATGCTTGGAAGGTTTTGCCGACGCATGAACTCGTGTTTGATCGCGCCGTCTATGTCCTTAGGTAGTCCTTAACAGCGGCCATGACCAAAAATGTCACGGGCTGCAAGTGCCAAGATAGACTGGATACATATACTATTGATAATCAATAACTTGTTAAATATATACAATTTGCACTCATTAACATGTTGAATTGAATAAATATAGTATGCATGCTAAACAAAGTTAGTACATTAATATGCAAAGTTCAAGGTATATGCAGCCCAATCTGTTCTATTCACAATATACTGCATATTAGACGTTATTGAATACAAGTGTCAAGGATATTGCAGTACCTATATATACTATGAACACCACAGAAAAGAGATTTTTTAAAATATAAATATTTGGAGTATATGCACAAGAAGCCAGTAATAATACCCCACCAAAAATAATTACCCAAAAAAAATATACCCCCCAAAAAAAATCATACCCAGCCAAAAAAAAGGATAGTGGTGATTTTTTGGTGTAATTTTTTGGTTCATCTTGCTTTATTACACAGCCTGATACAACATTTAAGTTTTCTTGTGACCTTTGTAAATATTGCAAATCAATTATCTACATAGCCATAGACCCACTTGGTGTCAACACACCAATGTGAACTCGCGCACAGTCTTGATATACAATAAACCCATAAACCGCCGGGTGTCATACCTGCTACATGAGCATGGGTAACCACCTGAGTACAAGGGTTCCGGCCGACTACAGAAAGAAATGGAACCCTATCCGAGACCAGAGCTGTTCAAATGGATAATCCGAAACCCGGGGCCATGCAGTACGTATGACCATGGTTCATGTGACCATAAGTTTGGTTCGTTTTGATGAGTGCGATATTGAAAGAGTTTGGCAGGCCATCATTGAGCCCTAGACAATTTGAGGTATGAGCCACCAGGGGCGTTTAGGAAACATATTCAGCCTGTTCCCAATCAACATGTATTAAGTCAAATATGATAGTAAAACATTAATTTAAAAAAAATGAGTAACATTGAAATCCTATACATAATTATGGTCCAATCAGCGGATTGTTATTGTTTATATTCGAGCAGTATGCCACAGATGTATGTATAGGAAAAACATCTCAAATATTGTTGTTATCCTCAGGTCCGTCGCAACATTGGAAAATCGCATGTGTCTCTTTCTAGCAAAAGCATGACACTTTTGCAAATAGCGCATAAGTGTTGGCCAGCAACCGCGCTTACCCGCCCATTGGGCTACTTTGAATGTCAAAAAAGGCTCTCAAAGTTATTAACGTGGTGATTTTTGTCCCATAAAACCAATGGCCAAGGTAAAAATTGGGCACTTTTTGCCCACCCAGCCGCAATACTGAAATTTTGTTGTCACACTGATACTGATATGGTTTTAGTTTTGCCGATGTGATGTCAGGTTTTAAATCTTCAGCAATGGGCGATACGTTTGCCGTTTCTGCTGTTTTTGTATTTAGGTCTGCAAATGCAAACACAGCTGTAGAGTGATTTCTTATTGTATCACTTTATTAAATAGTTTGGATGTTTCGAGTCATTATGAGAGGTATGCCTTTATCCAGGAAAATTTCATATGACTTTACGTGTGTGGATTGCGGCAGACATATAAGCCACTTAAACTTGTAATTCTTGCACCTTGTGCACATAGGGCAGCTATGATGATCATCAAACAAATATTTACGAGAATTAACTCAAAAGGGGATCATGAATTTAAATGATATTTTAAAATTAAGGGGGATGTGGCCCGATTAAGTATATAAATTTTCATCTGATAGAAGGCCTTCACCCCAAGACCCCATCTGTAACGTTTCCCTGTCTGACATTTCAATCCTTTTGATGCGAGAGCTAAACACGTAATTTTGTAAGCCTTATAGAGTACATGTAAAAACTATAATTGGTGACCAAAATGGGGGACCCATTTCGCACATAAATACAGCCAAAATCCTTAACCCTAAGATTCACAGGGGAAATGAGAAAATAGTAGCTTTCTCAGATACTGAAATTGTGACCACTTCCGGTAAAATCTCGGGTCCTGGGGATGAGGCTCTTAACAATCGGGCCACTGACCTTTAATTATACTAAATTTTGAAGCACTTATCTGCAATAACAGACCAATAATGTATCTACTCCACTATATCTTCGGCTCTTTAAATTTCGGTATCAACACATTCCCTCCAAATGAAACCATACCCTCGACAGTATGCATGAAATGACAGAAATAACAATCATACTATAATTGTCAAATTGGAAGTATCTTTAACAACACCCAAACTAAGAAATAGACAATAATTTGATATTCAAAATGGCAATATAAAAGTTTAAAAGTTTTCACTTTATGTAATTGAACAGATTTAAATCTTTGTGACTGGACACTTTCATCTAATGGCAGTGTTTCACATCCTATCCGGGGCCATCCTCAAGCCGCCGCTGACATGTTCCGGTGGCTATAGTGCATTGCCTGGTGATGAGTTGGTCATGTCACCTAAAGTTGAACTTGAAATCTTCTGAGGAATTCTCTTGATTATGATATTGTAAGCCCCCATGAGATTATGACATAGACCACCTCCCATATTCAAAGATCACTGTTCACATTTGACATAAATTGCTTCCGTGACCCCTCTTTCAAACCATCTGTGTTCTTTCTCTAAAATAACAACATCTTTGGTGTTGAAACTATGGCAAGTACTGTTGAGATACGTCATCAAGAGAATTCCTGAGATGTTTTCAAGTTTAACTTTCAGTGACTTCACAGTCAATGCACAATGACCACCAGAACATCAGTCGATTTGAGGATGCGTCCAGGATACGACATGAAATGTCACCATTAAATAAGAGCATGTGTGGTCTAGTGGAAAAGTGCTTGATTCGTGATCATTAGATCGTTAAAATCGTGAGTTCGACCCCCACTGTGGTCAATGTGTTTGTGTCCCTGAGCAAGACACGTAATCTCAATTGCCTCGTCGACCCAAGCGAAATCTGGGGAGCTGTTATGGGGAATATTACAATCTAAGTGCTGATAAGCTTGTGCGCTTGTAAGACATGTCTTTGAGCAGCCACCTAGATGATATTTGGCAACAGCGCTTTGAGACTATTTACAGGGATTAAGCACTATATAATAACTGGTCATTATTATAATAAAAGTGTCCAGTTGCTAAGATAAATCTGAATATACTTGATTATTGATTATTTGATGATTGATAATGTTCACAAACATTTTCACTTCATAAAAATTGGGGAAAAAGAAAAAAAAAAGGAAAACAAACACTACCATCTAGAAATTCCCATATATTTTTAGAAATGTTGCAACCATATGTGCCCAACCACCCAACTCCTTAAAGACATTAAACACATTGAGGCAATGAATCCACTTCTTCCCCTGAGACAGTCAAAGGTCTTGGTGCCTTCTCTTTGGGAATAAGTGGTGATGCTGCAGAGCTGATGTGCTGCTCTTCTACAGTAGACTTGCCTTCAGCCGGACTGGTCAGCAGCCCTTGCGCCGAGACCCCCATGCTCTTTTCCAAGTTCTTTGATGCTATCCTGTCGGCAACTCCTTCAAAGAAGCCTTCGAAATGTGCCATATCTTTTTCTTCCATTGCGGCATCGGAAGGTAAGGAGGGTTCTCCTTGCGACGTAAGGAAGGGCGCTTCTTCTTCAGGGACAAACATTTCTAGTTCACGTTCTTCTTCCTCCTCAAAGTCCTCATCATACTCATCACTCTCATCTTGAATGTCAACTATGTACACATCTAGTTCTTGTTGTTCATTGGCTTTGTCCATTATTGCACTAATTTTTTTGAGGTTATCCTCCTCAGTATACAAATTTGAGGGATCATCCTCTTTTCTGTCAGTTACATTTGACGTTTCATCTTGCTCAAGTACTACTGTTTCAGAGCTTGTGTCAAGCTGCAACAGCTGAGAGTCTGAGGACTTCTCTTCTAATGAAACCAATCCCCTGTCCTCTTCTGCCATTGTTTCCTCTTTCAAGCACTCTTTTGGTTCTGCTACTGGTGGGGTTAGCTCTTCCTGGACTTTGGAAGTTTCCTCCAACTGAAAAATACTCTCTGTCTTACATCTTTCAGGAGAAATGTTCAAGTCAGCTGACAAGGATTGTTGTTCCTCACAATTATCATCTAACAAATCTTTTCCACCATTTGACAAATCTGATGGAGCGTCATACGAGAAGTTACTAGAACAGAAGTTGTACGAACTTTGCTAGAATCTAGCGAAGCTACCCTTTCTGTCATTTTCTTGGGGGATGCTTTGGGAGATGGACTCTCCTCCCAAGCTCCACAGATGTCACTTTCATGGAGTGCAATCAAACTCTGCACATCACCTCGAGTATTGCTCACGTGGGCTGGCGAGGTATGGGCACTACTGCCGATG
>JAMKCH010085012.1:0-148965 GCA_023653785.1 Ophioderma brevispina
TCATGATAAAGTGAACACACATAGTGAAAAGAGAAACACTCGCAACCTAAAGCTTTCGTGACTCCTGCTTAAAAACTAAACGATACGCCAGGATTAAAAACACTAGTGTGAATGTGTATTTTTTAATTTATTTATTTATTTATTGTAATAACACTTTCAAAACAGCGGCACTCACCGAACCGGTGGTGCATCCAACATACATAGAAATTGACATACCAAGAAAATTTGATACAAAAATATATAAGAAGGATACAATGGCCTGTGCGTCAAGAAATCACACCCATGGATGAAGCATACAAGCGTCAGGCGTCAATCTACCTGACTAAAGGTAATTTATGGAGTTGCAAACCATGATTTGCACTCAACATCTCGGTGGGATTGGCGCCTGAGCGGACGAAGCAATCGCATTGGGCATGATTAAAATGACTCTTTGGCTATATTGTAATAAAATGCAGTGCATCGGACTACATAACAGTTACCTCATGAGACGTTATCTAGTTTTGACCATGCCGAGTTTCAATTACGACTTACAAAATTTATCAAATATATCATCAAGGAGGATAAGGTGATCCCTAGGAATAAAGGGCATAAAGTCTGACACGTTACTACCCAATGTTAATCATTGAGTTGAGTGTAGGGATCACAAGATTTGAAAAGTCCCAACGAAGGGCAAATGGGCATCAAACAGTTTTTGCTTAAGGATGCCAAGATTGTAATTCCGATCTACCTCTGGCTTTTGCCAACTTAAACATAAAATGAAGTCATATCCTCCACACCATCGTTACAAAGTGGGCGATACCTGATAGATTCGTGTCGCCAAGAACTTAATTTTCCTATGAAGAGGAAGTACATGTTGGAGCGCGCCTTAAATTTTAAAGCTGCGCCAAGGAAATCTGACTAGTAAGGAGGTATCTTTCTAAGTGGGGGATTTTCTTGAAACAATTTAGACACTCAGAGGATTTCTTACAAGCACCATCATACCAAGTATTAATGCGGTGTTGATTGTTGAACTTTTGAAAGTACCCACCCATCGGTCATCGTTTGCTGTCTGTCCTGAACACATGTAACCCATACCTTTGTCTGTAAGATTTTTTTTATGATTGAAGCCACTTCCATCTTAATTGACTCGTAATTTAAAAACAAAAACAGTTTTGTTTTAATTAATGTTGTTGTCATTTAAATTTGCACTGTTATATGCAAGCATGCATGGTGTGTGTGCAAGTGTGTCTAAAATGTCAGTGTTTAGCAGAAGTGACCCGAATCTCATGCCCACCTTGCAAATAATAATCCGGACAAAGCCCCACTACACTTAATTAGTTGGAAGGACCACTGGCACGGGGTCTTTTTTTTAAGTGATTAACACAAACCGCACCAGAAACCCAAGACATTCTTTTATAGTTATTAGCGCAAATCTTGTTAGGAAAAGTGGGGTACTGTTTTATTCTTATTTATTTTTATACTCATTATGTATTTGTTTTTATTAACACATCTTTGTATGTAATGTAGTTCTTGTAATGTTAAGGGGTACTGATTTCCAATCAGCTTGTGCCATCGATTAACTTGTACATGTATAAGGATGAGTGACCACCTTGTGTCTTGAGCTCTTCTAAGCCCATTTGCACATCATGAGCTTCATGACCCCTTTTTGATAACACCTGTACAATATTTTTATTCTGTACTGGGAAAGTAATCCAAATCAATTATTATATTACCATTGACCTCTGACCACACACAAACTGGTCGCAGAACATTTATATTCCTTCTGAACGTTGTATCCTGCAATCCCATATTAGTTATTATTATTTTTTATACCGAAAAGCCACACACATTTCAAAATAGCCCACTCCCCCTTAGAGAGACATAACCACACACAATTGCAACGAATAGGGTTGTTGACACAACAAACCTAAGGTGTGAAAAGGCGTTCCCCAGTGACTTTCTACATAATCAATTCCTGTATTGATCGGCTTTAACCACATGAAATGGCCCATAAGCGTGACACGGCAACCACGGAACAAAACGATACTACAATGACAGTGAAAAAATTCACCCTATTCCATTGCCTGAATTACAGGTCAATGAATTAACACACCACAATTAATCTACATACTCCCTAATAAGGTATTAAGTTAATAATATTTGAAAAGGTATGAACTTAGTTTAGCCCGACTGCTTGTAAACGCTGAAACAGTTCGTACACAGATCTACACATCCGCCCCTCTCAAGGTAACTCCTTAGGCTTTGTAGACATCCGTTAGTCAACACTCACACCAATCTCTTGTATTTCCACGAATATGTTCCATGTCCAAGCAGTGTGACATAGCTCACTGAGACCTGGTCCATGATTAACGTAACTTCCACTGCCAAAACTTAGCTTAGTACAGGTGCCGTGAAAGGCGGAAAATGTCTCAAGTAGCCGCTGCCAATCCTCTGAGATTAGATGAGCCAAAGTTCCCCGAAAGTCCGTCTCGGACAGAATATCGACGAAAGTTCCAAATTTTGCATTAATCATTATGATTACACCGCCAGTTGTGCAACAAGAACACGCGACGACATCATTAGTAATTTTGAAGACGATCACACGCTATAGTTAAACACACGTCATTGTTTAAAAACGTACCAGCAGATCAGTATTTACCCGTACACTTCACCGAAGAGTTATTTGAACACCAGGCTTATAGGCTTTACCATACCAGTCCGGAATTCTCAGCACACACATACACTTAGGGCAAAACACAGCCGACGCAAACTTTACTCAGCTGCATCATCGACGTAGTCCTAGACATATTATTTGAAGATAGAACTTTGGAACTCGTCACGTGTGGGGTGAGTACTATTCCAAATTGGATGAGAAGACTCGAAACAAAGCTGCACTGCATTCTATTTATCATTCGTTGATAATCCAAACGTATTTATCGAGATAGTACAGAACGTAAGTCCATAGTTTTTTTTTTTTTAAAGCATACACGGAGAAAGCATCTTGCCGGGACGGCAACTCGCAGCGTAATGGCCCAACTCGAAAAGCGGGGGAACAGTAAACAAAGCCCCATCATGCAACGAGGGGCCAACACATGCAACCGGCACGCATAAGATTATGCCACAACCTGGCAACCCTTCCCGTATGCCCGAATAATCCAATTGATTCTGCTAGACGCTTCGCTGCAGAATCAATTGTCACTTTATTTTTTTCATTGGTATAATTCAAAATCAGCCTAAATTCCATTGACACGTGCCCAAAACAGCCCCATTCGTTTTTTAGATGTTTTCCCAAATGACGGCAAATGATTTAGGAAAGCCGTCTCAAATATCACTGACTTATGGTGTTAACTTGCCACAATTGCCTCAGCACGGAGAGTAAGTGAACATTAGCGCGGCGCTCTTGAGTTGTTCTGATACACTTTGGTTATTATCAACGTTTACATGTCAAATGTGGCCCTACAACGCGCGCGTGTTGTTGGTTTATTTTTTCTTTTCTTTAACTTCTACTTGTGTGATTTTCCTTTTTGCTTGTGTAATGTGTTTCGTTTGTTGTTTGTTGGCATGTGTTGTGTGGCGGGTCTGTTGTTAGTGGGTGTGGGTGTGTGGGTTTTGTTGTTGTATAATTAACAAAAAATAATTCATATCTTCTGATTGAAAAAAAGTAAAAAAAGTCACTTTAAGTGTTAATATTTCATCGTGGTGAAATGTGTTTTGTGTTATCTTGGGTGGAACTCCTCCTTTTTAGGACCCTCTGGGATCAAATTTGGGGCGAACACGTAAAACTTTAAGCTTTTTTCCTAACCTTTCTATTGTACATGGCCCAATCATCATCTGGGTATGATTTTGGAACCCATGGACTCTGCTATGATAGTCACAGAGCGTTAAAATAGCCTTTACTTTATCGGATCTATGAATGCAACCTTGAAATCGATTTTTCTCGACAATTTGATTGAGAAAAAAACTTAATTTTTGACGTGAAAATCCTCTCAGAATGTATATTTATAGACTTAAAAAAAAAACAACAAGGAAAAAACCTCCCATCCGCAGAATGGCCAGACATATCTTCTGCATGGCCGGCTTGAAAAATTAAATTAATTTGCAGACTTGCGAAAAAAAGATTTCGACATGTCCTTGCTACTGAAATTCAAATACTTTTAACGGTGCCATTACTCATGAATAGCATGCCAACTGGATGTTGAGTGCACTCAACAAACACGTTTCATTTTTGTCATTTTTGTGTTTGTTAAAACAACATTTTAAAATTATTTTTTTCATGGGCATATTCAAAATCAACCTCAATGCATTGCAATGAGTCCCGAAAGTCGTATCTTTTTAATAAGCCATTGAAAGCTGACTCCATAGAGATTTCAAAATATAATTATTTTGATTATCAAATTAAAAATGGTCATCTAGAACTATAGATAGTCACCGAAAATGTTCAATTCCAAAGTTTGGAATGAATCGGATTTTCCGTTTTCATGCATAAACAATTTGCACAGTAATAAAAGTTCCATAGGAATACAGTATTAACAAAAATTCCGGATCCGGAAGTTTTTTATAACAAAGTGTGATTTGCCTATAATGAAGTCCTTCGATTTGAGCTTATTTTTTTACACATGATTATTACATAGACAAGCAATTATGTCTATGCAAAACACGATTTGTTTGAGAATTAAGTGCGCCTTCATCGGGAATCTCCTGAGTCAGCCTTTAAGCACTTCTAAGGCAATGCGAGATTACAGCAATCATAAATTTTAAAGGCTATGCCAAACAATGGGGTCAGCACATCGAAATATTGTATAGCGCATAATAAATACATCGAATTTAGGGAGGTACGGATAGATACAAAGCAACATTTAAGTTATTACAATACCATGTCGATAATGCACTGTTATCATAGTATCCATGTTAAACAAGGTAACTAAAAGTAATCTTATACAATATATCATGAGAATATAATGATATCGGTTGTAGATAGTATACGTGAATAAAATCATATGCTGTAGATTTTAAGGCACTTTTATCATATAGAGTATCCCTGTTTAACAAGGTATCTAAAAATGATCTTGTACAATAAATATGTGAAGCCACATCGAAAATGCATTATCCAAAATGAACACGTATATAAAATTACAAAGCAATATCATGGTTCATAAAAGCAATATGTGTGTGTGCTTGTGTTTGTGTGTGTGTTGGGGGAGGGGTGTAGGTATTGGTATGTTTGCTGTTACACAAGCAATCTTATCCAATATATCATGACAATTCACGTTTAAAATAAGACCATACACATGTATATTAAATTACACAGCAATAGTATGGGACATAAAAATAACGTGTGTGTATGTGTGTTGTGTGTGTGTGTTGGGGTTAGCTGTGGGTAGGTATGGGTATGTGTGTTGTTACGATATGGTTATAATTACCACTAAATTATTAGGTCAGCCAAATTTGAATAATAAAGATATAGTGTTCTAGGTTCTGATATGTGAATTTGTTGAACCATATAATCAAAAAGAGGTAATAATACATCATACATGAAGCACTGAATTAGAAACATCAGAAAGTAGTATATGGTCGTATCAGCATATCATATTAGTGGAGGGGGCGGGGTAGCACGCTGGAGGGGGGGTGTAAAGAGGCACTGCTACCTGGGGTTTCTAACATTGTGACATGTACAAAAATGCATGATGGCCATTCTGAAGGTGGAGCTTAAGCGAGATAGGGGGTCATAAAAGATTATACAGGGGTCAAAATGGAAAAGTGATCCAATGTTGTTGAAATGCATACCAAATTGCCCTATACGACTACACACATGCAACTGTGAGACTTCCAAAACTTTTTTGACACGGTCCACTGTTCGGAAGAGGAGGCATGTGGTATCTTCAGAATCAATAACATATCAAGAGGCCAAACTGGATATATTTTACGTTTAAAGTCTGCTCCAATACCATGCACGCATAAATTTTATGTACAAATTTGCAAGTAGTGTCTTTATATTGTTCTAGAATTTATTTGATTCATTTATTGTAAAAATTGTTGTATTCAACATTTTCCTGCCCTGTGATATGTTTTAAAACTTGTTCAAATTCAATAGAGGTCTTTCACCTCACTCATGCATAACCTGTAACAAAAGGTGTTAGTTCCCATGGTATTCCTCATTCAGATCAATTTAATACCCGACCTCAAAGTACTTGTGCTATTCAAAGTGTGACCCATGTATACATATCCAACATGCATGTCGTTCTTAAGATTTAGAAAGTCTCCTGAAATTTGGAATGAGCTTTACCATTCCCGGCAAGATGGCCGCTAATCCGAAAGGTGGAAGAACTCTATGTCACAAATGTTCTCTTTGTCCCAATGGGAGCACTCCACATTAAGGGTGTGTCGCACTGAATTTGTCCAGTCAAAAGTTTGATCCACTGCCTCATCAAATGATATCGTAATCGCTGCCATACTGAATTGTGTATTGTTCCTAGAAACGTAACCCTTCATTTTGGCCTATATCAGCTCTTCAGGGTAGTCCATCTAAAATGACCCTCGTTCCAATTTCAAAGTTGCTCTGATTTGGATAAAATATGGTGCATATTATTGGTGGAGCTCATAGGATTAAAATAAGGAATAGTTTTGACTGTCTAAAATGCTTAGGTACCAATGTAGGGGGAAACAAAGGTTTACGTCCATTGTATTCAATGGGGCTTGACCTTTTCCCCCTACTTTGGTAACTAAGCATTTGAGACACTCAAAACTGTTCCTTATTTGAATCCTATGACCTCCACCAAAAATGTGCATCATTTTGCATACAAATCGGAGCAACTTTAAGATATGACCCTTGTACAACTGAAATTTAACCCTTTGACCTGTTTTTGCTGTTTTAACCTTACCTCCAAACCTTTGGGTTGTAGATAGTACAAACTACACATTTTGGAATCCTTATGGTTGGACAAATGATGTAGCATACTTTACAACATGGCCGGATCATTTTAAAATTTTGACCCCTGTGTAATCCTTAATTGTCCCCTACCTGGTTTTTAGCTACCATTCCAGAAATGCTATCATGTATTTTTGTGTAGAGGATAGTGTACCGAGGCTGAATGATAAGTATCGTTTTGTCCCCTTTCAGGATACCAATTTGGCTAAAATTTCCTGATGGCTTAAGGACTAAAGGGAAGATAGTTTCACGGTCGCTTGGATTAAGACTTACCGTTCTCACAATTTGCACCACTGTAGCCGTCAAAACAAGTACAGTTATATGAACCAAAACTGTCATGACAGATTCCATTACCTTGGCATGGATTTGATGCACACTCGTCAAAGTCTGAAATCAAGTGTATTGTGATGTAAAGTGAAATATAAATGATTGCTAGCTCTACTGAACACACACACATACACACACACACACATACCCACACACACACACACACATGCGCGAGCGCGCGAGAGAGCTCGCACGCACGCACGCGCGCGCACACACACGCGCGCGCGAGAGATCACACATATACACGCACACTCACACACACATCCTTACAAAACTAGTAGTTTTCTTTTACGGAATAAACTGCAATATCATATATTGCAGTTTATTCCGTAAAATAACTCATTTTTACTTTATTTTACCCCATAATTTCCCTCATTCTTCAAGCCCTGCCCTCTTTACGTGGTTATCGTTCTGCGACGCAAGACAGTTAGATAACAAACATATTAGTTCACACAGTAAAAAACAATTCACACAGTAAAAACAATTCACACAGTAAACAATTTTACAGCTTACAAATGTTAGGTTAAATCGGTCCAGTCGTTTGGATAGTAGAAGCAAATTATGGGTACTAAATTAGTACCATAGGACAGTGTGTTTTAACAAATGTGATATACCACATCTGGAGACAATTATGTTCATAACATCAAAAGGAAACATTTTCTGGGCGTAATTAGAAAAATTTGAACTTTCCTCTGATACCAAAATCTCAATTTTTATGGAGTAAAATGGGGGGGGGGGGGGGGGGGGGTGCGAGGTTGTCGATCGGATCACACACGTTTAAGTATACGTTTAAGACGAGATTTGAAAATTTTAATGGTGACCTACAGCAATATTCTTCTCTCTCCAGTAATTCGTCCATTTTCTTTGGCATCCAATGCCTCTTCTGGATGAGTGACTCACTGTCATTAGTAAACCATAGGTCTTCAGTTCCTGGATACGTGTCTACAAAGGACAGCTGCTAATAATGTATGGTGCGACCACTCTTTTACAGTAACATCTTTCCTTTAACAGCAAAGACCACCGCAACCTTCCCTCGCTATCAAGCCTTTCCTTTAGTAGGCACACGCGTGCCTCCACGGAAGAGAAGACCAATTCTGCATATGATTTATAAAGATAATATTTAATGAAAACTATTGAATACTTTGTATTACACCTTAATGATTTTCTAAAGAAAGATGTCTTATTTCATAGAATTAGAACATGAGGTTTGAAAAACAGCATGAAAATGCCGTCTCGTCGTACCTAGCCTTTCATGTATTTCATTCTTTATTTCAGTCTTTAACTACCTAAACACAGTCTCTGTGGTCCAGTGGTGAATCTCACGCCTAGTTAGCGAGAGGGCCGGTCTCACAGTCTGCCAAGAATGGTGAACAACAGGGCAATCGATTCAGTTTACTCTTCACGCAACATTAGTTTCACGCTTTATTCCGTTGTCGTCTATGGCGCCCGGTCTATAATCCCTGCCGGACCATATCTCCTTTTACACCGAGTTCAAGACGGTGTATTTTTCCTCTTTATTCAGTTTCTCCGAGTTTTTAATAATAATCTGCGCAGAAATCATTTACTTCGCCGATATGTGTAACCAAAGTCCTTATGCAAGCAAATTTCTCTCTTCGATCCCATCACATATTAAATTTCCCTTCTACAATAGACTTTTTTTCACTTTCACATAATTTATAAATATTTTATTTTTAGTGGGAAACACCAATGACGTCTCTGAGTAGTCCTTGAAACTCTTGAATATATATACAATCCACGCCCATTATAGTATGCTTTTATTGTACCAGATAGACAAGAGCTGTTGTCTCCCTGTGAACATTTTAGAGTCAGTTAAAACCACGTTATACAGGGTGAGTAAAAAAAAAACTTGACCCTGATTGTGTCCGCCATTTTGAATTTTTAAGTAATATATATCTAACATATTTGGAATCATCTGAAAGCTGGGTTCATTATCTTTAATTTCCTGCAAAGATCATTCACATCAGTTAGGTATAGAACGAGCTACAGTCGTTTGAATCAAGTAGTCGGTTTTCTGCTCTGTCCACGGATTCACATTGAAATGAACGGCGTTCAGCGAAGGAAATCCGTGTCCAGAAGAAAATCAGGCTATTTATTCACTGCAGATTCTTGATTCGAAAGACTGTAGCTGGGTCTATACTTAACCAATTGGAATGATCTTTGCAGCAAATTAAAGATAATGAAATAAGCTTTCCGCCGATACCACATATGTTAGATATATATTATTTAAAAATTCAAATGGCGGACACAATCAGGGTCAAGTTTTTTTTTTTACTCACCCTGTATTACTCAATTAGTAACCATATAGTATCTTGGATAAAACACACTACACACTTTAATAATATTTTTTACATCTTGAAATGATTTTAGGGTCATTAGGAAAAGCTCGGTACTAACAGACATTTGTAATATCTCAAGTACAAAAGTTTGGAGTGATTAAATCTGTACACAGTCCTGAGAGGGACCGCTGAAACGTGATTTCTAAGTGTTGCAAAAGGGGCCCTGAGAAGGGTCAGACAATATTACAGAAAGGGTCCATTTTTAAGCACTAAATACTGGGTTGAAAGTATAGCACGTAATTTGTCTAACCATAAGGATTCCAACATATATATTATAAACAATATTAAAAAAAAAAAAAAAAAAAAAAAAAAATATATCATGAGGTTAAAAGTGTGACTTTTCCATTTTCCGAGGCGAAGCCGAGTGAAATGGAAACAGTCAACATTTTATCGAATTATATTTACTATTGCACAGTCAATATTTATTTTATATCATGATCTCACCCTGTTTCTTTAGAAACGGGCCCGACTTTACCCCCCTTATTATTTCTACAATTTCTAACACATGTTTTGGTAAACTTTTATATATTATTTTTGATAATTTCACCGTAGACACACAATAATAATATATAATATTATATAATAATGGTAATAATAATATCTTTTAATCTTTCACAAACATCCTTCAAAATATGATGTCATTTATTAAAAATAGTCTTCAAAATATGTCATTTATTTGTTAAAGCTTTCAACAAAACGATAATGTGGAAAAAATAAGAAAGTTAGCGACATTTTTGGGTTATCTATTTTATCCTTTACACTTCTGTTGAGGTTCAAATCATTTCATATTGATATAGCGATAGCTGCATTTTGAATCCTTACACTTTAAATACGTTTAGAAGGTTGTCCATACTGAGGCTGAGAGTTAACCTTACGTAAAACAAATTAAATGAACTACGTGCAATAACCATCACAGTAATCGCTTTAGAATACAGTCATCATCAATTTTCATTAACTTGTGGTCAGCGTCTGAACAAAAGAGGCGACATAGTTGGTTCACCCGGTTCTTTGCCAACGAATACAATGAGCCCCATTAAGATATGGCCATACTGAAATGGACGTAAGTTAATTGTTATTTAAAAAAGAATAGCGGAAAAGAGATATTACGACGCTCACTTCGGAATGATCGAATTCATTAGTTTACAAAAGCCAATCAAGGTGTTCGAAAACCATCTTCCGGTACGCATCAATGCCTCGTTAGTATTTTGTCTCATTGATTAAACATGTAGTCCGCATTAGGGGGGGGGGGGAAATGGTCTGAGGCAGTGAACTTTGAAGTGATTTTTCTTTAATTTTCCTAATTAGTTGTGTGTAACATGTATATATCATATTGTATCCCATGTCACAAAGTTTTAAAATCAATGACAAATTTGCGCTGGTTGCAAGGGTAAACCACGTAAGGCCTCTGATGGCTAACCCTAGACGAAAACGGACTAAAGAACCAAACATGCTCCTGGGGACGAAACTTGGTTGGCATGTGCCGGGGGTAAATACGCAGTGAACCATGAAGCCGGATTTTTTGATACCGTTGCCATTGCAACCGGCAATCGACCAATCGCTTAATTTCATGGCGTACTTTGAATTGGGAACCAATTTTGAAAATCGGCCTGTCATGGTTCCCTCGGCCTGTATTTGCTTAATATGGGTGTGCCAAATTTCAATGTTCATGGGCTTGTAGTCGTTCTCTAGTTACGTTCTTTCTCGTTTTGGATGTTTGCGTATTTTAATAACAAACGAGTTAGCCTCGAAACATTTAGTACCATTGAGGGCGCTTTTGATTGGAAATATTGAAGTATTTTTTTAAATTTCATTTATGCGAATTATCATAATTATTAATGACAGAATCATCGAAATAGTGCTCCTTTCCTGTTTAATTTTTTAAAATAATTTTCTTAAATAATCGCGCCGTGTGGCAATAACAATACTCCAAATCACTTACCTCGTGACATTAATTACTTTAAATTATGGAAAGGATAATTTGAGTATTTATTTTACTCAACTTAGGCAAAATAATGTGTTAATAGTTCATCAATAATAATCTTTACATATCTTAAATATAACCCCTTGAAATTTTTAAATTAAATTTTAGTGCAACAAAGTCGTTACTGGCATTTTTGGCGAAATTTTGCGTACACTCTTCACTTTGATCCGCTATATCTCGGGAACCGCATGTCACAATTGCGATCGAATAAAAAGGCATTTTGTAGATTACAATCTACACAATTTAACCATTGCTTATCCTCATTTTCTTTCTGGATTAGAACAATTTTTTATATCATATTCAGACCCCATACCCCCCTAAGATATTATAGTAATGAACTACGTTTTAAATTTTTTAATATAACACAGAAGAAAGTGAAATGGGTTTCAAAATTATGGTAGACTCGTCCCGTACGCGGTGTCGCCCCCCCCCCCCCATTCCACAAAAGGGAAAAAGTCACTTTTTGCTTGATATTTGATAGAAAAGGGTCCAAAATTTTGAGAAATGTTTAACAATTAAGTCCACTTTTTGGTGATGTTTCAAAAGTCCAAAAAGACCATTTTAGGGGGGTTTGTCGCACTTTATATCAAAAGGTCCACCTTTTTTCGAATCCCGCACCCCCCCCTTAAAATTAAAGCCTGCGTCGGGCCCTGTGTAGACTAATAGTGCAGAAATGCTCGAATGGTGATAAAAGCAATCAACACTTTGCCCATTATTCTTAAATAATATATTATAGTTGAAGGTGAAGCCCTGGAGTACAACGGAATTCTTACACGCTTGCTACATCCCTTTTTCCCTAAAACTAGCCATCCATTGAAAGGATGGTAGGTTGAAGAAAATAAAAACTATTTGTTTTAAAACAATCGCTATTTGTTTAAAAATATTGGCCACAGACATGACGGTTCTCGAACTGGTATGTCCAGATGTTTGTGCCTATCTACGTTCAACCTCATATTACATTTGAACCTTTGTATACTGACCTTTAACCCTTCAATGACATGACGTGTCTAGAGGACATCTAATCTATGACATTCACTGCACTAACTGTGCGAGTTGTTTAGTGAATATCACGTGCGCTAACTTCTTTGCGTTTAGTGAATATCACGTGCGCTAGGTGTCTGCTATGTATTCACAGCCGTTTGCCCCCCCCTATGTAAACAATGTTACTCTTAGCAACTAGATATTTAATTGAGATTATTTTATATCTATTGGATAACTGTACGATGATGCCAAACCCTTGTCCTTTGTAGGCTTAAGGGCAGTGGAATTAAAAACCAGGTTTTTTATAAAGGTATAAATAAACAGTTGGTATGTTTTATTCGGTACTTAGCAAACAAAAATCAGGTTGTAATTTAATAATTATCTGGAATACATGCCAATATAGACCAGTCCTGGGGGCCAAAACTAAAACCCAAATAAGCTGTCCGCACAATTGTTTTGGCTGTTTCTACATTCTCAAGACCTACGAATTGAAAACTGAGAGGGGTGCCAAAATTGGGCCCTCCTTGAGAGAACCTCGGAAGATATTTAGACAGGTCGTTTGCTTTCATCATCACAAAAAAAAACATAATGCCAACACCGGGATTTCAGCTTGCCTCCCCAACAGCATGTAAAAACCACGTTATAACAAGGGTTAGTAAAAAAAAAACTTGACCCGGATTGGGTCCGCCATTTTGAATTTTTTAGTAAAATAATATCTAACATATTTGAAATCATCTGAAAGCTGGTTCATTATCTTTATACTGCAAAGATCATTCCGATTCAGTTAAGGTAAAGAACGAGCGAACAGTCGTTCTTTTGAATCAAGTATTCGGTTTTCTGCTCTGTCCACAAATTCACATTGAAATGAACTGCTCAGCGAAGGAAATCCTTGTCCAGAAGAAAATCAAGCTATTATTCACTGCAGAATCTTGATCGAAAGACTGTAGCTGGGTCTATACTTAACCGATTAGAATGATATTTGCATCATATTAAAGAAATTTAAAAAACTAAAAAATCTTAAAAAAAAAAAAAAAAACATATTATTTAAAAATGGCGGACCAATCAGGGTCAAGTGTTTTTTTTACTCACCCTGTATTACCCAAATAGTAACCATATGTAATCTTGGATAAAACACTACACACGTTAATAAGATTTAGGGCATGGAATTAAAAACAGGTTTTTTCAAAATGGTATACATAACAGTTGGTATGTTTTTAATTTTGGTACTTAGCAAACAAAATCAAGGTTGGTATTTATTAATTATCTGGAATACATGCCATTTTGGTATTGAGTCCCTAGATGTAAAATCCCAAACCCCCCCCTCCTGCTTTTATCACCTAACTGAGGCATTCTAGCTTTAATTTTGCAAACTATCGCCTAAGGTATTAACTAACAGCTCCGTTTATGTACATGGGGAATGGTAATACTGTTTTGGTTAGTTTTTTTCATATACAATTTGACACCAATGTTTTTTCCCAATAACAGAATTCAGGGAGAATCGAAATCATGGGTGTCATTTGTTTAAAATGTGTTCTTGGGTGTTTTAATATAAGGGGGCAAAATTGTATAGTGGTAAACAATAAAATGTTTCAGATTGTAAATTTTAAACACAATAAAAATTGTTTTAAAATTTACCAACTGTTGTTTGCTAAAGGTTTCTACAAGGTTATTTTTTGCCATATTTACGACCTATTGTTTTAGTAAATAGGCTCAAGAAAGTTCACCAGGTCATTATTTATAGAATGTCCGTTTTGGTTGAAACTGGTTTTAAACAAATCGTTCATTGGGTCATACTAAATAAGACAATGTATTAGATTCCTGTGTTCACACAACCTTTCCAAGTGAATACTTTTACAGATATCAGGTGGTCTCCCTCCCATAGACCCGGTGGACCAAGGCCTATTTGCCCTCTTAATTATCATCAAAACATCTTGACAACGCGATCTGTAATATTTTTTCGGCTTCAATATATAAGACGAACAATTTGACACCATTTTTAAACAAAAAACCGATGAATCTGAAATTTTACCCCCCCAGTGTGATCTTGAACCCAATTTGCCTTGTAACTCTTGTACTATAACCCCTCGGGTATGGCAACCTAGACCTTTTCTGAAATCCTTGAAAGGTACCGATGGTGGGTATACCTTTAAAACACATTTTTCCCCTTGTTCTTTTTTGACCCCTGTATAAACCTTGCGCCCTAGAATACATCCAGAACACATTTTAAAATATGACACCCCTGATTTTAAGAATTCTCATACAATTTTGATTTAGAAAACCTTGGTTGCCAAGATTGTATATGAAATTTTCCAAAAAACAGTTCCCATGTACTATTAGGAATATACAAATGTTTTACTTCATCACTTTAAAGCCATTAAGATAATTCGAAACCCATCTAACCGGCACGCAAACAATGCTCAAAAGCAATTACAATCTTCTTTTTTAAAACAAGACAATCAAACCTTAATAAATATTAACTTCATTTTGAGTTCCAATTATGGAAAAATGTCATAAGATGGTGCACATTATTTAAAAACACCCCCCGTACAGTTAGACGAAAAAAATTGACAACCATTTTCAAACGAGACGGATATATTCTGAAATTCTACCCCATTGTGCCCTTGAACCTATTTTGACTCATAACTATTGAACTACATGCTGCGATAGGGAAACTATATCTTTTGTTAATCCTGGAAAGGTGACGAACATGTTGGCATACTTTCGACAGCGTTTTGATCCTTTCATATTTTTCCCCTGTATAACCTTAAACCCCCTTAAAATATACGTTTCCACTTCTTTTTGATTTTGGTAAACTTTTGATCTGTTGTTTTTAAGTTTTCCTTAATACATTCTGGAGAAAAGATTCTTTTGCATAGTTTTGGGTTAAGGCCTCATTTTTCTATTTTGAACTGGCCAATATACTAGGTTTGTTTGTTTGCTCCCGGCCATTCCCGTTGGTGCATAGGGTCCAGTGGAATCCGAACTAATTGTTCTAGGAAACTAACTGTAAGAGTTTAATTTTTCATCCAAAGTTGCGCAACGTAGGAGGTCTAAAGTAAGGCAATTCCAAAAAAAAATGGCCACAATATAAGTGTTCTTAAAAATGGGCGCGCAAAAAAACAAAACAAAAACACACGACAACAACAACTCCTGGGGTCCACATAGACCGTTACTTATTCACTTAGGCTGGTATTTTCAAAGAGATTTTAGCTTTAGTCCCGGGTTGAACCAGGGTTAGTCCCTGCATGAGTGGACCCTTTTTTTTTTTTTTAAAAATGGATTTAATGGAATTGGCCGAGAATTATGGGATGGAAGTTAATCATGGATGGGCCGTTCCATCCCATTCATGAGGAATTTGCTCACATACCCATGTTTGAAGGAAAAAAATATCCACGCCTGTAGGACTAACCTTGGTTAAACCCAGGACTCAATTAGACTCCCTCTTAGAATACCAGCCGTAAGTGTTAAAGTTCCACGATAGCAAGTTAAGGGAGGGGTATGGGTTCTGAACAGTCCAGTGAACTTTGAAGTGATCTTTTCTTAATTTCCTAAATAGGTGGTATATACCAACATGTTACTCATCATCTGTAAGCCCATGTCACAAAGGTTTAAAATCTTCAGCTACTACTGGGGACGAAACTTGGGTGGCATGTGCAGGGGTAAATACGCAGTGAACCATAAGCCGGATTTTGATACCGTTGCCGATTCAACCTCAATCGACCATCACATAATTTCATGCGAATTTTGAATTTGAACATAATTTTGAAAATCGGGCTTCAAGGTTCACTCGGCCTATAGTGCTGAATATGTGTGCCAAATTTCAATGTGCATAGCAATGTAGCGTTTCTAGTTTATTTCGTTTTCGTTTGGTTGTTTGCGTATTTTAACGAACGGAGTTATCGACCTCGAAACATTTAGACAAACTTGAGGCGCCTTGTGTGAAATATGGAATGTTTCTTAATTTTCATTTTATAATTTTATCATAATTATTAATTAAGAATTTTAAAAAAAAAAAAAAAAAAAATTTTCCTTTATTAATTTTTAAAAAATTTTCTTCTATAATATCGAGGGTGAGAAAAAAAAATACATAAAAATCATTTATTTTTTTCTTTTTTCATTTAATTAATTTAATTATGGACAAATAATATGAAGTATTTATTTACTTCGACTTCCAACGTACAATGCGTTAAATGGCGTATAAATAATATCTTTAAAAACTCTTAATATAACCCATTTAATTTTTCACATGATAAAGTATGGGAGCTATGGCGTTTTTGCAATTTCAGTACACTGCTTTCCCTTGATCAGCCATATCTCGGGAACCGAAGGTCCCCGATTGCGGATCGAATAAAAAGCATTTTGTTGATTACATCTACAACAATGACGGCCATTGCATTATCTCATTCGTCAATGGAACATTTTTAACCAAGTCCAGACCCATGTACCCCCCCCCTTAATGGGATTAAGATTTTGTAGTCACCAATCATTACACTTTAGATTATCCTAATGCCTATGTGCCCCTAATTAACATCTAAAAAAAACTAATATCCTGTGCATTTTGTATTTCCTTTTATATTTTAAACTCGGATGCCATGAATACAGCAGTACATCATGTGTTGGAAATCGCTCACCCTACAGTAAACGGACAAATGATGTTAACTGTTGTAAATCCCATTGGATTACGGAAAAACAACGGGCACATTTAATCATACGTTCATATCTCGGGGTTTGGCGTTAAGCGGATTATCCATGGGATTTGTCACCATTTATCCAAAGCTTTAATTAATATCAATGAAAGCCCGCTTCATTATTTTTTGAGAAATCGGGGTTTTACCTGCTGCCCCACTTTTTGGGGACAACCTGTATTTCTAATAAGTGCGTGTACTCTGCAACAACCACTATGCGAAGAAGGAGACCCTTGGTGGTTAGCTGACGAAAAGCACCTCTGCTTCTCCAACCCCATCTTGATGTAGTCAGGCATGCATCCGAAATAAATGAGTGGTTTCAAGAGGATTGCACAAAGAAGCAAGTATTGGCTTCATAGCAATCTGGCACGAAGAGATTGGATTTGAGTCAGTTCCTATGGAACCGATAAGTCGGGACCATGTTGGTATTGGATAGATACTGCTTCCAACCTGGTAGATCGTCAATTCAATGCAGTAATCACCTATCTTCACCTCAGAAAATCGACTTCGCTCCAGCCCTTTTCAGAAACAACTCAAGCTGTCAGTTGATGCCAGTGACGCGGGCTGTAATATGGTTGAGTCCCCACGCAGGTATATAGATGAAAATGATGTAGACGGGGATATAGAATCCCTCCATGTTACTTTTCCAAAAAAAAGTGTAACAGATATAAAGAGATACGTGCTTGTATTTACATAATTTTACAATATTATATTCATGAGTACAACGTATGTTATCAATTCCGTTGTGTCAACGATCTTAATCGGTGACGTTCCAGCACCAGATGAAAAACACTAAAGATTTGTAAGGTAGGGTTTTAGCGCTATAAAAACTACAAGTGTAATAAGATAAAGGAGGAGAAACATGTCTTGACAGACGCCTTGTCGAGAGATGCCGAATCGTGATAAAACTTTAGGAGGACATGTTAATACAATATGAGTGGGCAATGCCAGCATATTGCATAAAAAATGCAAAATTTACACTATAATAAAAAAAAGTTGATCAACCGAATGGTAAAAGTATAAAGTTTTCTTTGTGTTCAAATTTTCTTCTGTGATAAAAATAAAAATAAATTCTATATGTAACTTGGAAGACCCCTAAAGGAGGAAAATATTAAACGTTTGACAACTGCAAGAAAGGGAGCTTCTCTTAGGCTATATTGAGAAAATCTGTGTTCACATGTTTAGAGACATGAGAAAAGGTGCTATAAATAGCTAGGCACTTTCCAGGTTAGTGCAAACAATTGTTGCGAAAATAATAGGGAATCCCAGTTGATGCACGAGTGTATTTACATTTAGTGTGAAGGGGGCTTCTATATTATGTTTTTATATCATTTTGATTTTTTTCAAAATTTTTTAGGTTTTTTCTTTTTTTAAATAATTATTTATGTTGTTTGTTGCCTAGTCAGAGTGCTAGCCCTGGAGCAGCCACACATTTGTAACAATCTCAAGTACAAAAGGTTGAGTGATTAAATACCGTAAAACCTCGATCATAAGCACCGGTGGAAGCTAGGGGATTTCTCGATGGAAAATATTTATATAGCGCCCTCTTGCAATAATAAAAGTCCCCAAATTCACTGTTAAAATGCCCAAGACGACACTAAATGTGTTGAGTTCGCTATAGGGCGCTTTCATGGAAGATCAAAGATTAACTTAGCAAGACTTGTCCGCACACAACCCAAGCAAATGAATCACTTGCCAAATATATGAAATTTCAGGGGAACCAGGTGCTTATTGTATCCTTGCATGCATGCCTGAATGAGGGCTTCGAATTGGCAGCGCGGGGTCCAGTTTGCTTTAAATGAACTGAATGTTACATTGTAATCCCAATCGTAATCTTCTATACATTTTGTATGGAAGGTTTCGTGCTAATCCGTCACACCTATTCTGGAGTATTGTTCATTCAACTAAACCCGACAACCCCGCTGTAATAGTAAAGCCATCGACTCTGACTCTAACTGCTAGATTCGATCTCGATCGATAAGTTTGTTTTTTAGATGTTTCTTCTTTTTTTCATGGGTTACGTATGTGAATCAAATGAACGATTTAACGTGACGACCGTGCCAATGGTTTTAAATCTTTAAATCCGATACCATCGTCATTATTATTATCACGGGGAAGATGTTTTTTATTTGTTTTGTTTTGTTCTATTTTATGTGATAATATTACGAAAGGCCTATTTAGTTCTATTGTCGCCATATCTATTAAGAAAGAATTGAAAGTTGTCTCAGCCACTCGCGCACATATTGCTTGCTAAAATCAAATTCGCTGGACAGGTCTTGCAAGCGACCCATTTTTTTTCATCTATGTTTTAGTTGCCAGAGGAAAAAAAAGTCCAACATTTGGCCCTCGCGAAAAAAAAACACAAATAATACAAAAAAGGTAGTGTTGCTCCCCCCCCTTAAAAAATTCATGGCACCTTTTTTGCCGTATGCGTCTGAGACTCCTTTTTCCATCGTTTTGCCCAAAAAGAAATTGATTACGAAAGGTAAGAGAAATTTATCCAATTCATTGGAATGGATTAACCGACATGGTACAATAGGGGCTTTTCTGCAAGACTAGACCTCTATCCCTATACCTTCGGGATTAGGTATACACACCCGTTGTGCTGCCCAGATGTACGGGGACCAAAGGATATTCAGATTTTCAAGGGAGCAAGATAAAATGATAGATCAGTTTTAAAATTTACCCACCACTGTACAGTAGCAAGTCATGCATTGAATACATGTAAAGGGAACAAAGTACCTTTTGGTAACTGCTGATTATTTGATTATGCTACTATGTGTTTTAGGTTACAGATTTCGGATTATTTTGCCCAGCGCGGTGTCTCGGGTTTGCTTGACTTTGGAACTGACTACTCCATTGGAACCTCAATTATATTCTTCTACACTTGTATGCAGGGATGGTCTAAATCTCCCACAGTTATTAAGGGACTACCTGTTCATCCAAACCAACATGATTTTACGTATATACAAAGAATCAACATTTAAACACAAGATATAATGAGATTTGCTGTCGACCAATCTTAAAATCGTAACGCCACAAAACAGCAAATACACGTATAGCCTAGTCTTTGATCAGTACAGAATTGTTCCCAATTTAAATGATGATGATGTTGTTTGAGTCATTTCTTGTTTTCTTTTTCAAATTGTGTCAGAGAGGTTTTTTTTGAAAATTTATTCTCCAGGTAAAGGTAACTCTTGCGGCGTTTTCATGACACGCACACCTGGAAACGGTCCTTTAGGAGAGACGAAAGGCACAATCAACGATTATGTAAAATGCGTCTATTGCAAATGATCTGCGGCATCAGACATGTTTATTGCCCATTTGGTCTATCCCATTTGGTCTAACTTCAATTTGTCTAACCTATTGCCTAATCCCAATTTGTTCAATAAACATGTAGTCTAACATCCAATTTATCTAACCAATAGGATGTCTAATATCCATTTCTTCTAATGCCCATCTAGTCTAATGCCCATTTTGTCTACACCATTTGTTCCTAATAATCCCAAACACCATTTGGTCTAATCCAATTTAGTTCTAATATCATCTAGTTTAATATCCCATTGGTCTAATATCCATTAGTCGAATACCCCAATTGGGTCTAATAGCCATCTGGTCTAATACCCACCGGTCTAATACCCATTTGGTCTAAACCCATCTGGTCTAATGTCCATTGGTCTAATATCCATTGTCGAATATCCAATTGGTCTAATACTACCCATTGGTTTAAATCCATTGACATACCACCACAAATGTGATTCTAAACATTTGAAATATTAGACCAAATGGAATGTTAGACCAGAGGATATTAGACCAAGGGGATATTAGACCAAATGGCATTAGGCCAAGGGGTATATAGACCAACTGAATATAGACTAGCTGAATGTTAGACAAAGTGGATATTAACCAAATTGCTTATCAGACCAGATGGATGTTAGACCAATGGATACACACTAAAAAACAACGTGGTCAGTTCCCTGGTAAGTAATCAACTATATGACCTACTCCGAAATAGTGGTCAAAATTTTGACCACGATAAAGGGTTAAGATGACCCTTTTGTGGTCAAATTTGACCACTATTACGGAGTAGTTTGCATAGTTGACTACTTACCACGGATAATGACCAAATGTTTTTAGGGTTATTAGACAATGGGGTGTATTAGACCAGATGGCTAATAGAACCAGTTAAGATAATAGAACAAATGGAATATTAGACCAGTTGGTATAGACCTATGGCCATTTAGACCAATTAGGTTGTAGACGATGGATATTAGCCGATATAAGTTTTAGACCAGATGAATATTAGACTAATGGCTATTAGACTAATGGTTAGTAGCCTAAATGGATTATTAGACCCAAAATGGTATTAGCCCAATTTGGTGTTAGACAAATGGCCAATAGACCAATTGCGGAGCGTGGATTAGACCAAATGGCAAGTCACCCCTGATAGCTATTGGAAATTATTGGAACTACCACCCATTGTTGAAGAAGAAATAGACTAGTGGGGCATTTTATGATCTATGGCTATGAGTTTGCCCTTCAAAGTAAAGAGGATGCGTATTCATGGAACAACGCTTCCAAAAATGCTGTAGAAGTGCCACGTCATAGGATTAGTTGCCCCAGCAATCGGTCCCAAACAAATCACAGGGCGGAGGATACTGCCATACAATGAAAGCCCCGTCATTTTGTTTGGACCGATTGCCGGAACAACGAATCCTATTACGTGGCATTCTATAACGCAATAGGGAGAATGTGCCGCCTGGATGATGTTACAACGATTATTACTGAATAAACATAAAATTGGGCCCCGCTGATTGGGTTCCGTGAATACACACCCCATACCCTCTTCAAACAATGAGCGGGGTAGTTTCTAGTGGTGCCATGAAATAGATAAGTGAAACACTGAGTTTAAATATAGAATTAGAAGAGTGCGATTGCTCAACATCTCTGTAAAAATGGTTTTTAAGAGCTACTAATTCCCTTCAGGAAAATTTAATAATGTTGAGATTAGGAATAAGATTACGCCGGGTTTAGGCCTAACAAAAGTGAAACGTTTGTTTCTTTCCTGTAACCAGACCGACACAGTGCCGTCGCCCGATCGCTAATAGCCTCGTCCCAGAGAACTCCAGATATTACCGGAAGTGGTCAAAATATGGCAGGTCTATCTGAAGAAATTCTACTATTTTTTCTCATTTACCCGGTGTGAAATCTTAGGGCTAATGCATGTTTGGTTTTGAAATTATGAGCAAAAGAGTACCCATTGTTGGTCGTCACACAGTAGTCCTAGTGTTTTGGGCTTTAAAAATCACGTTTTCAGCTATAACATCAAACACAAGCGGCAGGGACCGACTAATACTTAGACCGCGCAAATCGCAGTTCAGCCGGCTCTGAAGTTTCAATCTCTTCGTCTAAAATAATACAGTAAAAGTTTCGTGACAGAAGTGAGAATCGAACCACACGACCTTTTTAAGATTATAAGACGAGCGCATATACACCAAACGACCACGCAACTCGAGCAGGCAGAAGGCCGATTTTTGCAAATATTACAAATAAATCACATTCAACGGATCGAAAATATAAAGCGCGCGCTACCATATTCTTCTTCATTGCCGAGGTTACCGGTCGGCTCTTGCAGCTTCTATCCAAACATATTGATATTTCGGCGCGAAACTGTGCCAGAGATGGGGTATTGGGGGTGGAGGCCATCTATCAAAGATGAAAAATTAAATAGGGCCACCGCCTTTTAACAATTTTGCACGATGTTTTATTACAACATAAGTTTTGGCGCATTGAGAAAAATAACCCTTTATTGAGTCCAGGAGCGTACAAAATATGTACTTCCCCCCCCCCAAAAACAATATCATTGTGACTTAGCATACTACAGCTTAGGGTGTTTGGAGCATGGCGATTGAAACAAGTCCAATCTACAGATATTTAGTTACCGCGTGGTATAATCAATACAGTGGTGAATAGAGAGTGTGATAATCTTCAACTGGGTTTTAAATCAGAGATTTTCGGAACTAGAAATAGGCCTAGATGCCATGTTGCGTCTGGTCAGATGCAAGGGGGCGAGCTGTACATTTATAGATGTTTTGTGCCATCCCCCGGGTCGCACGATGGGGGGCATGAGGGGTATAGACATGGTCATCCTAAATGCATGAATATCTCATCAATAATTGAAAATTACAAATATTTCAAAGGGCCCTTTGACGGCATGCTGAAGGGATTTTCAATGTACTGGGGACATGTCTCTTGAACTGTTTTGTGTGCACTATAATTGTGTGTTATTGCTATGTGCTTGGAGCATTCGTATGATGGTGATGATGATTCTGGTTCCGGTGGTGAGAGGATGCATTACCCATATGGGGACGGCATCCTCTCAACTACTGATTTGCGGATGTTTTTCATCATACATCTTCATGATAATATTTGCGTAGTGTATCGCCAGCTTTAACCACCTTTTGGTACCGGTATTTCCACAATACTTTCGTCTTGTACGAGTGCGTTCATTTGATACGGTCCGAGTCCGGCCTATAAGCTCTATAACACGTTATTTTGCGAAAAAAATGAAATAAAATCTAATTTAGTACTTTGAATACCATTAGTGCCTAAAATATCATTATAGGAAGTAAAAGAAAGAAAAACACTACGTCCGTGTGAGGTTCGAACCTGGATCGTATGGTTCGGGGCGAGAAACTCTATCGACTGCGCCCAGGCAGGAGTTTGCTTGTTGATGTGAAAATATAATCGGTTAAACCTACCTAATTAAAAAAACCCAAACAATTTCTAAATTACACTTTGCGTTTAGCGAATAATGATTCGATTGTAAAATTAAAACAATTACTCCAAATCGGTCAAATTTGGTATCAATTTGAAGATAAAAGATGTTTGGGGGACGTTTCCCGAGCATCCGATGCTTCGAAAAGGACACGGGGGCCTAATCATGTGATCATTTGTCGTCCCCCCCCCCCCCCGATGCTATCCTCCCCTTTAATGCTGATGTGGACGTCACTGGGCATTTAAATAAATCATTAAATTCATTTTTTGCATTCGATGTATCCTGTTTCGTATGTTTTTCAGCGTTGCCACCCGTTGAAACCATCGAAGGCTTCCATGCATGCGATATTTCAAAAAATGTGGTTACATAATAATATCTGTGGCTCGTTTTAGGTCCCTCATTACCTGGTATTTTACTCATGCCAACTTATTGAGAGAGTTCCGCCAAAGCCCTGGTCGTGAGCTACGCCACCCACGGTGGTTCCGGGAACATTGAGTCCAGCATCTGTCGTCAAACAAAAGCATGATCTTTTCAGTCGCGTTAAAATTGCTGCTTAATACAATTGATTATGGACCTCGGCCCATTGTTCAATGTTTGATTCAGCTTTGACGAGCTAATGTATGCACGATATCGCTTTGGGTGTCTTGATAGGGTTAAGCATTTGCTGTCCAAGAGTAAAAAAAACGTAACGCTTTTCGATATACTTCATGTAATATATCGCTGGTCATTTCTCAATGCTCTCAATTCGCCCCAATAAAGAAATGTATTCAACACTTCAGACCAACGATTTATTTCGTATTTTTAGACTAAAAACTCCCGCATTCACTCGCAATATAAAGAAGTAACGCAATGAAACATTAGGATTTTTTAAAATTTAATGGCGAAAATATGCTTGTAACAAGAAAATGAAAAATATATCCAATATTGACATTTGAATTGCATTCGTAGAAATGTCCACTAGAGGACGTTACAATCGACAAATTCGAATAAAAGCGACTATTTTTCTAAAGAGCGGGATGTACAATATCGTTGTTTTACACATATTCCTGTTACAGATCACCAGAGTTTAAATTGTATGACGAACAGTGAGGAGGCAGTGATCAGTCCTGTCCGATAAAGTCGTATAATACCTAAGTTAAATAAAAAGCATAATTCACAAGTTCTATCTACTGAATTCAACAATGGAGTAATCCCCATTATCCTTTAGACTTTCATTATGCGTTCATGATCAAGGCTTCTTCTACCGCCGTGTATCGGGGCCCTTCACGGAAGGTAAATTATATCGAAGGGCATTTGTTGGCTCTCCAGATAATCAGTCATGCGAAGATTACACTACATGCACATGGTTCACCTGAAAATTTCAGATATTCGGCAAGTGATTCATTTGCTTGGGTGGTGCTGGAGCGCAAGTCTTGCTAAGTTAATCTTTGACCTTCCGTGAAAGCGCCCTTAGCGACCAACACAGTTAGTGTCGTCTTGGCATTTTTAACAAGTGAGTTGGACTTTTATTTATTATGCGGAGGCGCTATTATAATTATTTGTTTCATCGAGACATCACACTAGCTTCCACCCCCCCCCGGGGCTTATGATCGAGGTTTACAGGTATCGATGACAGACTGACGGGAACCCCTGAAACGTGATCCTTAAGGCCGACAAGTGGTTGCCTTAAGGAGAGGGGGGCCCAAAACAAAGTTTCGTACAGGGGTCGGAATTTGTAAATTGATCCATCTGTTGAAAAGCACACCATGTTATGTGTCAACATAAGGAGTCAGAAAAGTATAGTTTGTAATAGGTCAGCCTAAAGTTTCAGAGTTATAGGCTAAAACAGCAAAAATCAATAATAAGGGTTCAATTCAGTTGTACAGGGGTCAAATTTAAAGTTGCTCCGATTTGGATAAAAAAATGGTGCCAAATTATTGGTGGAGTTCATAGGATTAAAATAAGGAATAGTTTTGACTCTGTATTAAATGCTTAGTTTTCGATGTAGGGGCACAGAAGGTCATCCATGCATTCAATGGGGCTTGATCTTGTGTCCCCCATGGAGTTCGGAAGCAAGCGTTTGAGACACTCAAAAATATTCCTAATTTTATCCTATGAGCTCCACCAAATAATTTGCACCATTTTTTATCCCAAATCGGAGCAATGTTAAAATTTGACCCCTTGTACAACTGAAAATGACCCTTTTTATTGATTTGGCTGTTTTGCCTATACTCTGAAAATTTAGGCTGTGTACATATTACAAACTATACCTTTCCTGAATCTTTATGTTATACACATAACATGTGCTGCTTTTACATGATTGGATCAATGTACAAAATTGACCATGTACCAACTTTGTGTTTGGCCCCCTCTCCTTAAGGACACCACTTGCGGCACTTAAGAATCAAGTTCCAGGGTTCCTTGTCAGTATGCAACAATTTAATCACTCAAACCTTTTGTACTGACGATGTGTTAAAAATGTGGCTAGCTCCCGGGTTATATGTTTTCTGAATCATAAAAGTGGGAACTTGGGACATTCGATTGTTGTTGATGTGAATTGATATTGCTTACACGGGACAATATTTGCAAAACTGCAGAATTGGAATCAAGGGCACCTTTAGAATCCTTCATTTTGAGACTGCTCCAACAAGAAGAGACCATTAATAAAAAAAAATCATCCTTAAGGGGGGGGGGGGGGGGGATGGGGGTCTGGACTTTTGGTAAAATTGTTCCATTGACGAACATGAGATAATGCAATGGAGTAATTGTTTAGATTGTAATATACAAAATGCTTTTTATTCGATCGCAATCGGAATTTCGGTTCCCGAGATAATGCTGATATCAAAGTGAGCAGTGTGCTCGAAATTGCCAAAAACGCATAGTATCCTATACTTTATCAGTGAAAAATTTAAATGGAGTTATATTTAAGATATTTTAAAAGATATTATTTATACGCCATTTAACGCATTTACTTTGGCTAGTCGAAGTAAATAAATACTCATAGTATTTTGTCCATAATTTTAAAGTAATTTTAAATGTAATGGGTAAGTGATTTTTGATGTATTTATGTTTTCTCACCCTGCGATATTTAAGGAAAAATTATTTTAAAAATTAATTACAGGACAATGGGATGCACCGCTTTCGATAATTCTTAATTAATAATTTATGATACTTCAATATCAAAATGAATTTCAAAGAAAAATTCCAAAAAAATTATTTCACATCACAGGCGCCCTCAATTTTGTCTAAATGTTTCGAGCGGTCTATAACTCGTTTCGTTAAAATACGCCAAACAAACCAAAACGAAAACGACACATAACTAGGAGAAACGATACATGCTAGGCACATGAAATTGGCACACAATTCAGCACATATAGGCCGACTAGTGAACCATGAGCCCGATTTAAATTTGTCCAAATTCAAATTACGCATGAAATTTATGTGATTGGTGGGATTGTCGGTTGCCATGGCAACGTAATGAAAAATCCGGTCATGGGTCACTGCGTATTGTAACCCCTTGCACATGCCACCCAAGTTTCGGCCAGTAGCTTGACATGAATTTTCAAAACTTGGACATGGGCTACAATATGATGAGTAACATGTATTTATACCACTATTTAGGAAAGTAAGAAAATAAAACCCTTCAAGTTCCTGCTTCAGACCCCATAACCCTCCCTTAACTGCTATGGTGTGGAACTTTAACCACTTACGGGCGGGTATTCTAAGAGGGAGTCTAACTTTAGTCTGGGTTTAAACCAAGGTTAGTCCTACATGCGTGGATATTTTCCTTTCAACCTTGTCATGGAGATGGAAAATTCCTCATGAATGGCCAGAAGGGCCCATCAATGAGGAACCATTTTCATTACCCGTACAGAAACCTTTAGAGCATGTTGGGTTGAAAGAGAAAAAAGGTCCTCATGCAGGACTAACCCCTGGTTTAAACCGGGGACCTAAATTAAAACTTCTTTGAAAATACCAGCCTAAGGGAAAGTCAAGGTCTATGTGGACCAGGAGTGTTGTCGTTGTTGTTTTTGTTTTGGTTTTTGCGCGTCCACTTTTAACGCAACACTATATTGGGCAATTTTTTGGAATTGCCTTACTTTAGACCTAAGTTGCGCAACTTTGGCATGAAAAAATCAAACTCTTACAGTTGTTTTCCTAGAAAAGTAGTCTGCTTCACTTGGACCCCTATGCACCAACGGGTGGCCGGTTGCCTCACAACAACCACGTATATTTAGACCAGTCAAAATAGAATAAATGAGCCTTAACCCCAAAACTAATTGCAAAAGAATCTTTTCTCCAGAATTGTATTAAGAAAACCTTTAAAAACAACATATCAAAAGATTTACCAAAATCAAAGAAGTGGAACGTATATTTTTAAGGGGGTATAAGCGTTTTACAGGGGGCAAAAATGAAAGGATCAAACGCGTCACGATCGAAAAGTATGCCAACATGTTCGTCACTTTCCAGTGATAACAAAATGTATAGTTGCCCTATCTGCAGCATGTAGTTCAATAGTTATGAGTCAAAATAGGTTCAAGGGCACAATGGGGGTAAATTCAATATATCCGCGTTATAAAAATGGTGTGTCAATTTTTGTCTAACTTGTACATGAGCCTAAATCGTACTGGTTGCACATCTATGACATTGTTCCCTTAATTAGAACTCAAAAGGAAGTTAATATTAATTAAGTGTGATTGTCTTGTTTTAAAAAGACAGATGTAAGGCTTTTGCGCATTGTGGCGTGCGGTCGATGGGTTTCGGAAAGAGACCTTAATTGCTTTTAAAGTGAGAATTAAACTATTTGAGTATTCCTACTAGTACATGGGAACGTGTATTTTTTTTTTTTTTTTTTTTTTTTTTTTTTTTTTTTTTTTTTTCTTATTTTGTGAAAATTTCATATACAATCTTGCCAACAAGGTTTTTCTAAATCCAAAATGTATGAGAATTCTACAAATCCTGGGTGTCATATTTTAAAATGTGTTCTTGGATGCTATTCTAGGGGGCAAGGTGTATACGGGTCAAAGATATAAAAGGGGATAAATGTGTTTAAAGTATACCCCCACGGTACCTTTCAAGGATTTCAGAAAGGTATAGTGCCCTACCCGAGGGTTATAGTACAAAGAGATACAAGGGCCACAAAACGGGATTCAGGTCACACTGGGGGGTAAATTTTAAGATTCATCGGTTTGTTTAAAAATGGTGGCAAAGTGTTCGTCTTACCTATAGTGCAAGCCGAAACGAAAATATACAGATCGCGTTGTCAATGATGTTTTGATGATTTTAAGGAGGGCAAAATTAGGGCCTGGTCAACAGAGGTCTATGGGAGGGGACACTAGGTTATCTGTACAAGTATCACTTTTGAAAGGTTGATGAAAAACAGGAATATATATACATTTGCTTATTAGTATGACCAATGAACGATTTTTAAAACCGTTTCAAAAAATAGGACCATTCTATAAAATAATGACCTTGAACTTCTTGAGCCTATTGTACTAAAACAATAGGTCGTAAAGATGGCAAAAAACTATACCTTTTAGAAAACCTTATAGAAAACAACAGATTGGTATAAATTTTAAAAACAATTTTAACTGGTTTTAAAAGTTATCCAATCCTGAAACACTTTATTGTTTACCCCTATACAATTTTTGCCCCCTTATAAAACAACCCAAGAACAACATTTAAAAAATGACACCCATGATTTTCAGGATTATCCATGAAATTCTTGTATTGGAAAAACATTGGTGTCAAAATTGTATATGAAAACACTAAACCAAAACATTAAGTACTTTAGCCCCATGTGTACTATACCTGGAGCTGTCGTAATACCTTAGGCGATAGTTGCAAAATAAAGCTAGATAGAATGCCCCCTCAGTAGTGATAAAAGCAGGGATGGTTGGATTATTTACATCTATGGACTCCATACCAAATGGCATGTATTCCAGATAATTATTAAATACAACCTTGATTTTGTTTTTTGCTAAGTAACCAAATAAAACATACCACTGGACCATGATTTAGGGCAAGAATCAAGAATCTCATATGAGCTGAGGGATGACTTGGAAGCTCTCCTGCTGAGAGGGTGATTATCGCATTCCTTAAGCCGGTAACTGGGAATAATGTTAATCAAGCTAGTATTTTCCATCCCAAAAGCACAAGATATATACACATTCATTTAAAAATAAAGGATGGAGGAGTACAACGATGCAGTAGTGAAAATGATGGCACCCCTTTGCAACACGTAAAGACAACACTGGACTTTACGTTGCACAGACGTTTACAACACAAACGGACGGACGTTACTTTAGCACTCAAATAATCCCGTTAAATAACTGTATACATACATGTAGAAGAGTCAAACATAAATCATTAGCATGATTATAGTACACTAAATACGAGTCGAATATAATGGGAGTTCAGGCAGAAACGCAAGGTATGGTTTACATACAATCTCTAAATATATGTACACAACTGGCAGACCTTATTTCATGCTCTTTCTTTAAGGAATGCCGTACCTTTTCTTAAAAATGAAATGTTTGGTTGACATGTGAATGTCTATTGGTATTTGGTTCCATTAATCAGGTCCAATGGAGAACAATAATATTTTGTTTTTTTGGCAGGTGATACATTTTCTTTATAATTGGATAGTTATAATTGTGAAATCTTTGTGTCTTTTATACATATCATCAAAAAACGGGGGCTTTAGGAAGCATAAAGCACCCATATTTATACATAAACAGAGCCATTTTCTCTTTTTAAATAAGAAAAATATCCAATACATTAAATCATTTTAAACAGTGGTTTTGAATGAATTAAATATGGGCTATTCGAAATAATTCTAAGAGCCTCGTTTTGAAGGAGGTGAATTTGTTCAAATAAGTTTTATTTGAATTTCCCCAAAGTAAAATACCATAGTTTATGTATGGTAAAACAAAGAACAAATACAATGGTACAGTTTTTTTTCTGGTAAGAAATGCTGAACCTATTTCAAAACCCCTATATTTTTTTTAGCACAGAATTACAAACACTATAAATTTGTTTTTGCCAGTTAACTTCTCATCGATAACAGACCAAGACATTTCACTTCTTTTACACGAGTTAATTTGCAACACTTCAATTGTATGTTGACATTCAGGCCAATATTTCTAACTTATGCCTGTAGCTAATAACATTAAGTTGGCTTATTTGAATTTAGTGGAAAGTTTATTGGCTTTAACCATTATGACCATCTTGTAATTCTCTGTTTACTATATTACATAAAACATGGACATCCTTATGTGAATAAAATACAGTTAGGATCGTCGCCAAAGAGAATAAGGATAATAAGTGGAAGTATCACAAATATCATTCATATTAAATAATAAATAATAAGGGTCCTAAAATTGATCATTGAGGTACACCACATACAAGAGGTTCGTTTCCCCAGAAAGTTAAATTAGATGATACAAATTGTTGCCTTTCAGTCAGGTGGGTAATTGCAAAAACCATTTATAGGGAAGACCTATAACGCCATACTGATATAATTTAGGTAAATAAAATATTATGTCGATAGTATCAAAAGCTTTAGATAAATCCATAAAAATACTAGCTGTGTACTTATGTTGATCATTTGCATGATTTTAAATCCCCAATTATAAAATCCAAAAAACAGCCGGTAGTGGAATGATGATTCCGAAAACCCGTATTGTTTTTTTATACATAATATGTATTTGTTCAAAAAGTTCATAAATCTTTTATAGACTAAACGTTCCAGTAATTTAGAGAAACCGGTAACACCGACACAGGTCATAATTTCCAACTGATTCAGGATTATTCTTTTTATATTTGGTTATAAACTTTGCCCAATTTTCAGATCTGGGTACATACCTAGAAATCAGGATGTGTTAAAAAGGATTTTTGCGGTGGTGTGATAATTCATTGGCAATTGGTTTGACTATCCCGAACGTATGTATCATGACCGGGACTCTACTGGCTAACAAGTGTATTAATAATTTTTATGATTCTTCCTCAGAGTTGGATGTAACGAAAAATTGTTGAGCTATTTGGTTCACTGAGATAAGAGAATACATATTTACCTGTATGATGAATAGTATTGCAGAGCCGGACCTATACCTGAAAAGTACTTATTAAATTCAATGGATATGTTCTTTGGATCTTTTATTATGACAACATCCTTTACAAACTCGTCACACTGATTCGTCTTTCTGACATCTCAAGATATTATTTAAAATTCTCCAGTGTTTATCATATTGTATTTTCTTTATCACGTAGTTAGTTCAGAGACAACTACGGCCTTCTGTGCAAGTCGAAGTATCGAGGTTAACCTACACTTTATAAATGTTTATATTAACTTCATTTGGTTTTCGAAGGGATTTTTTATACAATAGATTTTTTGTGCGAATCGATTTCATAAGACCATTTGTAATCCAAGGTGACCTGGGATGAATCTTTTTGATTTTCGAATTGGACTTTACCTTTGGAATACATTCGTCATAGAGTGAGGCAAATTTGTCCATAAAATTTGTATAAGATATATTGACATCTGAAGAGGAACAGACTGACTCCCATTTTACCTCATTTAATTTTTGTTTAAATTTCATAATGTTTGCCTTGGTTAAACGACGTGTTTCTTTGTCGGCACCAGTAGACACATCGCTACGTTTATACGCATTCAAGTTAGTATTAATAAAGATCGGGAAATGTTGGGATTTATTAACAAAAGGCGGCAACGTGATATGGTCTTTGAGGCTAATGTGTTGTGGGTCCTTCTTTCCTATGTCCATTATTGGACCAGGCGCGGATCCAGGGAGGGGGCGGAGGGGGCGCGCGCCTCCCGGTAATTCTGCAAAATCTTGCAAAATCAGCCCATTTTGGAAGCTTTTGGACAAGTTTCAGCCTTTCAGCCCCCCGGTAATTTTGACGTTTTTCAAATCCTGGATCCGCCACTGGATTGGACGAGGGTTAAATGAGACATTTACCAATTTTACCCCTCTTAATTTACCTCATCCAATCTCCATATGCACAAGAAAAGTGTCATCAAGATTATTTTTATTCATAGTGCAAATTGTTGGACGGGGTCAATTTGCATGGGCTTGCACAAATACAACGCACTTTGTAACAAAATTGTTATGAACTGCGTTAAGCTATCTTGCGAGAGAACAAAAAAGGGACAACTTTGATGCACTTTGTAACCAAACCAAATTTGATGAAATCTTTAAGGTCTCCACTAAAAGTGCACTAACTCGACCCATATCAACTCGCCCAATACCAACTCGTTCATAGCAAATCGCCCCATACTAATTCGTCCCAGTATTATTAACTCGCCCCATTTTGACTCGCTCATATCAACTCGCTCCATAACATCTCACCCATACCAACTTGCCCCATTATTAATTTTCCCATATCAACTCTCCCAAAATAATCTAGCCCGATACCAACTATGCCAAGTATTACTCACCCATTACCAAATCGTCAAAAGTATCAAATCGTCCAATGCTCACTTCACTCGCTCTATATTTAACTCACCCGGATTAAATCGCCCAATTTTAACTATCCCCCCCCCCCCTGCGGGTTCGGGGTTAAGAATTTGACCGATGTGTTTCCCTACATGTCGTAAGAGGCGACTAAAACGGGCCCCCCCTGCGGGTTCGTGGTGAAGAATTGATCCGCTGTGTTTCCCTGCATGTCGTAAGAGGCGACTAAATGGGACATCTCGTCCAATTAGACCTGACTGTTAGTTCCAACAGGAGTTTGGTTGAACTTAGTATATGCCGTGAAACTGTTTAAGATCAATCTGAGATTGTTTTTTTAATTTATGTAATTGATAAATGGTATGTTTTTAGTGTTTTTGTTTTTAATTATTAGATTGTGATCATTCTGTTCTAGTTTAATTTCTGTATTTATGATAGCTTAAACATAAACCATGATTGTTTATAAATTATGGAGGTTTAAGCTTGATTCGCCTTTACAGAAAGTTTAGTATGGGATGTGTTTTGTATTTATTGTGTAAATTCCCTGCGGATTCGGGGTAATGAATAGTTCCGCTGTATTTCCTGCATGTCGTAAAAGGCGACTAAAAGGGACGACTTGTTTTCGTGAGTTGCGACTCGTGTCGGAGGAGGAGAGGATCCTGGAAATTGAGTGGAAGCTGTGCTGCGGTGCAGTCTAAACAACACATTGCTTTGGCTTTGAATTCTCCTAGTCGAGAGGTTACTTGAGTATATCTCCGGGGTATCCTTGGCATTAGTGAGTGATGATTTCCCACTTACTGTGTCCCCTGGTTGGGCTCCGAGGTGGGTGGGGAGCTCTGGGGATGAATCTCAATACTTTTCATTATGAATTCTCAACAACAAACCTTGACATAAAATCCTGTTAAACGTAAAAGAGATTGTGATCCGGATCCTGTAGTTGATGATTATTGGCCTCACATTTTAGTGATTGAAGGCGTTGATGATAAAAACCCTATCAAAAATCTTTCTCCTTTTGCTGTTAGCAAGGGTATTGAAGGCATTGCTGGCATTGTGAGAAATATTAAGAAACTCAGGTCCGGGGATATTTTGGTGGAGGTCGACCGAAAGAGTCAGTCGGATAACCTCAAAATGACTACCATGCTTGCCCAAGTTCCAGTTAGAGTTACTCCTCATAGAACTCTTAATTCTAAGAAGGGTGTAATTAAATGCCATGACATTAAGAATTGTTCTGATGATGAAATTTTGAGTGGGTTGGCATCTCAAAATGTCACCCATATCCATAGAATTATGATTACAAGAGATGGTAAAAAATCAGTACGGGAACGTTAATACTTACTTTCAATGCGCTAACTTTACCTAAGTCAGTAAAAGTGGTTTACCTTCAGGTGCAAATAGAGGATTACATCCCTAGCCCTACAAGATGTTTTAAATGTCAACGTTTTGGCCACTTTAAGACGTATTGTAGAAGGTCAGAAGTATGTGAAAATGTGGCAAAGAGGGCCACAATGACCCAAATTGTAAGGAACCTGCTAAATGTGTTAATTGTGCAAATTCTAGATCCTGTCCTAAATGGGTAGAAGAAAAAGAAATTCAAAAAATCAAAGTGAAAGGTAACATGACTTATAAAAAGGCCAGAGATACTTTTCGTTCTCAGGTTACCCGATCAAAAGATTATGCTGATGTTGTGAAAAGTGGGCAAAAATCAATTACTTCTAAGACATTATTTACCCAAACAGATTTTGTTTGGCCTAATGATTTTGCCCAGCCTCAACAGTATTTAGAAATGGTAAGGAAAACGACAAGTGATAAGAATATTGCAACTAAGATGACTTTGCCTAGTAGATCTCGTAGTCTTTCTAGAGATCCTGTAAAGAGATAATCAAGTACATCTAAAGGTGATCAGACTGTTCAGGCATCTACTAAACTTCGAAGTAGATCTACAGAAAAGAAAGAGACTACAAAAAAAGAAAACTGGAGGAACTAACAGAGGCCAACCTAGTTCTAGCACGCCAAAGAAACTAGGTAATCCCAAACAATTACAACCACCTAATTTGATCGTCAATGTCAAAGAAATTGGTATACTAAAACTTTACAATCATTAAGAATTTCAAAATTTTCTTATTTTCTGCTATCCACTTTTATAACAAGTTTGATGCACTTTTGCCAGGTGATGAGGCGGCATGGACTTCTGTGTCCCTGAAACACCAGAACAATTAAGTGATAGTAGGAAGTTGTCCTCTCTAATCTGTTAAAAAGTGACACATACTAATAACTGTGCAATTCGACAATGGAATGTAGAGGCTTAGAACCCAATATGAAGAAGTTAAATGCTAATAAAAACTGACCATAACCCATCTATTCTTGTCTTCAGACGAAACACGTCTAAAACAGGATGCTATAAAATTTGTTTTAAGGGGACGATTCTTATAACAACACAACAAGCTTACTACCCAGTGGATAATAGAAGCGATTGGAGGGTAATCTATACTGATTAAGGGAGGAGTCCTCATTAGCTACAACTTAATACCAATTTGGGAGCAGTTGCTGTTAAAGTTAATCTTCACCGCACCATAACTGTTTGTTCTGTTATATTCATCCAAATATAACTTAGGTTAGATGAAATTGAAGGAATTGATTGGTCGGACTTTCCTCTCCCCCACCCCCCCCCCCCCCCATCCCCCCCCACCCCCCACCATTCCTTTTGTAGGTGACTTCAATGCCCAAAGTGAACTTTGGGGTTGCAAGGATACAATAGGTTGGGTTTCATTGTAGAATCTTATTTGAGAAATCAAGATTCTTGTATTTTGAATGATGGATCAAGTACTTATATCCATAACAGCGACTGGAAACTCCATAGCTATGGATTTATCAATTGTTCCTAATTTTTATGGATCTCCTGTGGGGAGTCAGCTGATCAGTGTGGTTAGTGAGCATTTCCAAATTTTAATAGATATTAATAAGGCGGGACAATGCCTGAAGAGAGAGTTTCTAAATGGCAACTTCATAAGGCCAATTGGTCAGAGTTTAATGATAGCTGTTTAGCTTTAATTAATAGGCAATCTTTTGATAATATTGAAGATCCTCTTTCTTCATTCACTGACATTTTGATTGATATAGCCAATAAAACAATTCCCAAGTCGTCTTCAAAAGCAATAGTAAACACAAGCCATGGTTTAATGCTGAATGTAAAGTTGCTATTGATTGTCGCAAAAGTAAAAAGTAAACGAGAGTCTTGGAGGCAGTATGTATCCAAGTTAAATTCTAGAACTCCTGTTAAAAAACCTTGGGGAGTGGGAAACAGTTGAATAATGCCACTTTTCATCTAGATAAATCTGATGTACAGAAGCTCAGGATATTGCCAATTTATTGGCAGATGAATTTGAATACAATTCTTCAAGCAATCATTATACTCAGACATTTCAAAGATTTAAAAATACTGCTGAAAAACAGAAATTAGATTTTTCATCCAATAATGCAGAGGAGTATAATAGTCCATTTAGCATGTAAGAAGGGTCTAACTGATGATCTTGTTTTTCAAGCTAAATTTGATGATCTTTGACGTCAATATCATCAACATCGAGCTATTTATACAGATGGGTCTAAGGTTTTGGAAAGGGCTGCTGCAGCTGCTGTAAGTCGGCGTGATCAACGCCAGATTAGGTTACCTGACAATGCTTCTATTTTCACTGCCGAATTGCAGGCACTTAAGTTGGCCTTAGAATTAGTTGAAATTTCCAATGAGAGTCATTTCATTATATTTACTGATTCACTATCTAGTCTTATGGCTTTGAAAGGCAGAGAGTGTCGTCATCCCTATATTGCTGAGCTGTTGGAAGTATTCTTCAAATTGTCTCAATTGAATAAATCCGTTGTTTTAGCTTGGATTCCGAGTCACATTGGCATTCAAGGCAATGAAAAGGTTGATGTATTGGCGAAAGAAGCCCTTAATATGAACTTAACAAATATTGAGACCCCCTTTACAGATTTAAGGCTTCAGTTAATGGCTACATCAGAAATAGGTGGCAAATGCTGTGGGATTCATTTCCTGATAATAAAATGCATGCTTTTCAACCAACTGTTGGAGCTGCTGGCAGTTCAGGTTTGATTGGACGAAGGGTCGAGATTGTATTAGCGCGATGTAAATTGGTCATACTTATATGACCCATAGTTATTTGCTTAGAGGTGAGCCAGTCCCTCGGTGTATTCCTTGTGATTGTGCTCTTTCTGTGAAACATGTATTACTTGAGTGCGTTGATTATGCGATTATTCGTAGAAAATATTATAGCGTCCCAGATTTGAAAACATTTTCAAGATATTAGGCCTCTTCAGGTGATAAATTTCCTTAAGGAGGCTGACCTGTTTAAATATTGTTAACGTTTTAAAAATGTTGTGATTAGAATTTACTATGGTGTATGTTTCAAAAAGATTTTGAATTTAAAAGGTTAGATGTTTTTTACCTTAATGACACGATATGACACAATTGTGTTGAGTTGTCGTTAAATCCTAATACTCACTCATTTTAACTATCCCTATTTCAACTCGGCCCATATCAAATCGCCGATACCAACTCGCCCAATTATTAACATGCCCATATCGAATCGCCTCTTACCAATTCGTCTTATTAATAACTTCCCATTTTCAACTCGCCAATCATTAACTTCCTAAATATTAACTCACCTTCATTCAGCCCAATGGCAATATGATTTCAGCAACCCACTTTGTAATAAATTTGCCATAAAGTGGTTGAGTTCATACTGCTGCTCTCCATGGAGTACGCGAGAACTCCAACACACTAACAAAATCGCTCCATTACCAACTCGCCCCATTATTAGCAAGACCCATTTCAACCCACTCATATCAAATCGCCCTACCCTATTTCAGACCACTTTAGAAATAAAAAATACTTAAAATATCTGCCCATTGCGATATAACTTTGGCAACCTACTATGTAACAAAATTGTTACAAAGTGCGTTCAGCTGCTGAAGCTGTATGGCAGTAAGGGATAACTTCAACACACTAACAACAAAATAGAAAAGTATATTTTTGAAGGGGTGGGCCTGAAAAGTAGGATTCTAGCAGAATCTATGACGGTGCGAAACTCAATTCAATGCACGCGATAATCAAGCAAATGAAACAACCCTAGAAAGTAACTTGACAAATATTTAATAGAGGCTCAGAGAAACTGGCGAGCACAGAATTAAATAATGACGAAAAATACACGGTCTCGAACCCGGTGTGAAGCAGATATAGTCCGGCGCGAGCCACAGTCCGGGCTCCATAGACGATAACGGAATAAAGCGTGAAACTAATGTTGCGTGAAGAGTCAACTGAATTGAGTGCTTACCGTTGTAGCCGGGCTATGAGTACGGCGGACTATAATTACTTCTACACCGGTCCCCTCGCTATCTAGGCGTGAGAATTACCACTTGACCATAGAGGACCACAGTGTTTACGTGGATACCAGAGAAACGATCGCTAATGTATTTCAGTCTTTATTTCAGAGTTTCAAGCGACCGTAATTATATTATATATTTTAGAAGGGGTGGGCCTGAAATGCATGATGAAAAGCAAAAAAAAAAAAAAAAAAAAAAAAAAAAAAAAATGGGCCCCTGACAGGCCCACCCTTCTGTGTTAGGTACTCAACCCAATTACAACTTAAAAGTACTTTAAATATCTTACCATACGAATTCGGTCGTAAATCCATCGGAACCCGGACTTTTCCTGTTTTTAGGCGATTTCTTTAACCCTCGTCTTACCAAGCCTTTTTGGTAACACGGTTTACCAGGGAATTTTTTATAGGCACCCCGATGCTTATGATTTTGCATACAGTGATAGCTATGGCCTCTCTTTCCATTGATACCAAATAAGTACCAACTACCTATATGTGCGTCACAATGACGTCTCAAGTCCGCGAGTCGGCAAATGGCATTTTCCATAGAACCGCTCCATTTTTGTGTCGCCTGCCTAACGGCAGGAAGATACTGTAGTGATTACTTTGTTCATTGCTGTTGTTGATGTGGTTTATTGATGTCTGTTGTACGGGAGGAGGTAAACAATTGCCTGTGATGTCGTATACTTTGTGGTTTTTTGACCAAACTTAGCCATTGATTCAGCGTTGATCCTCGTTTGATAGGCTTGGGTCCACATACCAAGGCTAAAGGGTCACTTGTGTTGGGTGTCAGAATGTCGGCTGAAATTATTTTTTTTTCTTACTAAATGTTAAAGGTCAGGAATGGTAAGGTCGAGGGCACGTTGTAAGATGATTGAAATGTAAAATTGTGCCCTTTCTAAAGTGAAGTTTTAATTTGAACCACACTTGGTTGTAGTAGGCCACATGCAATTTTCATTTGTTTGTGAGGTCAAGGTCAAAAGTCAAGGTTTTGGTCATACGATGCCTCCCATTTGAACCGCAATAGAAGGTGATGTATGCGGTCCGTGGACCGGTGTACTTTTTTGTACTTTTGCTGGCCTGGTACTGCTGTAGGTAAATTTCCCCCATTGGTGGATGGGCATGACACAATATCTGACTATATCATATTTTATACATTGTTTTTCTAATGAAAGCGGTGAGCCGACTTTCTTAAAGCCCTATCGGTAATTTCTTCAATATGTTTACAATTAACGGCCACTTTTTTTTGGATGGCGTCCTTGAGTCCCTTTTAAGTCGCTCAAGGGTCAGTGTTTCACTTGAATAGTGACGTGGGGTGTTGATGCGACCCAGCACTAGCTTTTTTGATGAGTTGGCCATTTCAATTTGAAAAATTACTGGTGGCGACTTAAGATTCTAGTATCAGGTTTGTAATTATTGATAAGTGTGGTGAGGTGTTCATGTGACTGGAAATATATAATATATTAATATATATATATATTATATATATATAATAATCTCTATATGTACATATATATCTATATATGTATATATATATCTATATATATATATATATATCATATATATATAAAATATTGTGCTCACTCCACCTCCAATGACTCGGCAGCTCTTGTAGATCAAAGAGCATTGTTGAAGTATTCTGTGTGCAGAATATTAAACCATCCACCCCCCTGAAGTTAGTTTCTTGATATTTGGGAAAGAAGACTGTTTAGGTTTTTCCTGTGGGATTATTTGAGGTCTATATTGTATTTCACAAGAGTTTATTTATACCATTGTCCTTCTCATTTTATTGTACAACCAGTAGGGTATTCTCATTCAACACTTGTTTATGTCCACAAAAAGAATTTAGTTGTATATGGGTATACATGTATACAGACTTTGTATGTGCATTTAGATTTGCAAGTATGCACATTGGGATAATGTCTGTAGATGTGCGCCAGTGTTATATATTTATTATAATGTTACCTGTTATTTTGTAAATGGGAATTATTTGCTCTGCAAACAAAATAAAAGTATAATAAAAAAAATTCCATAGAAAATAGGCGGAAATCCAATTTTGCGCTAAAAAACGTAGGAATATCGGATTTTCATGCGGTTTTCAGCTCTAAATGATGGCAATTGGCTAGTTTTACATAAAACAAAGAGTTTTAGAGCCATACTGTGCATAATATTTTCAAAAATCCACCATAAAATATCCTTGGGTGGCAACCACCCCCCCTTACCCTTCGACTTTGACGGCATACCCTAACCCCGGTGAAGGTGCTACCTTCACATTTTTTTCGCTAAAATGACCGGAAAGGATGAGAGAACGATTACCTAGAAGCTTTTTACGATTTTTTTTAGCGTTTTAGCGCACCGGAACGAAGTTCGGTAGGGGGGGGGGTGGTAACCACCCCCCCCCTTGGTAAGACGAGGGTTAATGCATTTAATATTTCTTCGTAAGTCAGAGGACCCCCTAACTTTTGTAATTGATCTTGCGTTATTTTAGGCATATCTTATCTTAGCAAATTTTGATCAAACTCCTCTAAATTGTTTTCTTTGCATTCATATAAATGATGATAAAATTTGTGAGTTTCTTTTAAATTTTGTTTGGATCCTTAATTTTTTCACCATTTGAATTTTCTAATTGTGATATAGTTTTATTTATGCAATTTCTTTTTTCCAAATTTATAAAATAACTTGATGGTTTCTCCCCATGTTCAACCCACCTTGCTTTAGATCTATTCATTACACCTTCAATTTTAACACGTCTAATTTCCTCTAATTCCTGTTTTTTACGATCTATATTCGCTAAGATATCGGCACCATCGTGTGATGATGCTAGCTCTTTTTCCAACCTTTCCAAATCTTTTTCAATAGTTTGTTCTCTCATCCGATTTCATTTTTCTTTTCTGCTGCATATTTAATTGTTTCTCCTCTTATCTCCATTAGTAAAACCTTTAGAAAAAGTTGATCATTTATTGTGAACCCCTTTTCTTTGAAGCAAGGGAATTTGGTGTAAAAATTATCCACGTTATGTTGGTTTGGCTGTGTTTTTTAATATCTTTTATATTTTCTTTAAAACAATATCCATTAGATTTCTTCATTATCTCACAAGAGCTTACAACGTATTTTGCCAATTCCAAAATAGACCCAGGCTATCGAACAGACCATTCTCTAATTAGTCTTATGTTAGATACTTCTCCTGTTAAACGAGGTAAAGGATTAACAACACTCTCTTAAAAGATATTACTTATGTAAAAAACACGGATTAGGCTGACGCCAGGTAAATCTTCTCACATTTGCACCCAAGGGGGGGGGGGGGGTGGTTACCACCCCCTAACGGATGATCCCCTGTCGCACAAAAACGCAAACGAATACGATCTAAGGCTTTTATGTAATTGTAAGTTCATCCTTTGCGGTCATTTTAGCGAAAAAACATGGAGGTACCACCTTCACGGAGGTCAGGGCGTCCCGTCAAAGTCGCGGAAGGTAGGTGGGGGGGGGGGTTGACACCTTCCTATACTTTACTGTGTAAAATGCCAAAAAATGGTACTTAATGTAAGTATGATGCTACTGTAAGGAAATACTTGTATGGCACCCATCATTGACAAATAAATACCAATTTTGCTTGCATGAATGGCAAAAACGGTCGAAAAACCGGTTTGCTCACAAATTTGCGTAAAAATAAGCTCTCAGTTATGACGTCCCCCTTCTTGTTCCCTTTTTACGGACAAGTTTGGAAGCAATAAAATATTTACAAAAACCTGTTTTCTCAACCTCTTTTTACAGAGTTTATCGAATAGAACACAATATTTAAACTGTGATAAATAGACAAGACAAAACATAGTACTACATTTCATCATTAGCCCTCACTACATACACAAAATAAAATATCTTGTGTAGCAAAACCCGTTAGCTTTTGGCCACAAAATGAAATACAAAAGCAATAAAAATAACCAAAATAAGAGCGCCCCAAGGAATGAATGCAAACCAGAAATAAATTACTTTTCTTCATTTGAGAAGGTTAAGTGGATTTCATGACGATGGCCTCATTTGCAGGTGTGTTAACCTTAAAAGTTGTACTTCATGATGTTTGCAACTTTTGTTCAGTTGAAAATGATGCCATTTTTAATTATTTGAGCAGCTAATGGAGATTGACCAAAAGTATGGCTTGAAAATAAATTTCTTGCAATATAATGGTATACTTTGTGTGATACAAAAGCATTTTAAACATATAATTAACAAAAATAGTCCTATAATACCAGTGTGTAAACCCTGTATATATTCCTTTTCATATGAGCCTTATTTTGAAGGATAAAACTGGTTGCAGGCGTCTTTGTAACTACCTTGTAAATTCAAAAATCCCGAAATCGAAACAAAAATGAGAAAACAAATTGAATGTTTTCCGGACGCAACTTGGAAAATGTATTGCTTGGTATCTTTTAAATGCACTCTGGGTATAAAACTCCGCTGGTTTCAGTACAGATTTACGAATAGAAACCTTACAACAAACACCAATAATGCATCTAATTGGTAGAAGACAGAGTGCAAATCAGTTAAACCCTTATGGCTAGAACTACAAAACTGGATTCTAAGCAAACTACCGTTTCCGAATGCGAAGTCAACGAGGGAACAAGTTTACCCTACCAGGAAATGTTTTTGGCTCATTTCATTATTAATTACACAAAACAGTACGGCACGGTGTTTTTGCTTAGTCTCAGTTAAAGGTGCCGTGCCATGTCGACCTTAGTTCTGTGCCGGCACACGGGCAACGGCCCATAAGGTTCAGTAGTCATCGTTCTGCTTATCGTAAAGAAACGGGTTTGTGGCCAATCCCACCTTGCTTTTGTAACAGCTTTGGTTATTTGTCCATGACAACGCACCTTTTTTGTCGCTTTATTTGTATTATCTTTTCGCTTTCACATCACTGTCAGCCCCTTTCGACCGGAGAGTATCCAAATTTTTCTTTGCCACCCCCTCCATCCAATATAGTGCAGTCGAGAGTTTGTTAATTTGTAATCTCGATGGGGAGGATATTGTAGTTGTGCAGTGTGATTTGGTAAAATAAAATTATAGTTTCCTTATAGCATTATGTAGTTATATTAGCGGAACATATTAAATAATATTTATATTCATTATATATTTTTGATTTAGAAGCTCAACTTCAGATATTATAATTTACAGAACTGATAGCATTTAATTTTATCGGTTAACTCTCTCCAGGCCTCCTTCCCATGTATGAGGATGCTCACGTACCGCTCGTGTGAGTCCAAGCGGCTTACAATAAACCATGTGATTTAAATGCTGATAACTCTCACAGGAACTTCCCCTGTGCGGGCCTTACGAACCATTTGTGAGTCCAAGCTGGCCTCACAAACACATATGTAATAATAATAATAATGTAATTAGCGTGTGTAAGGCTTTCACTTTGCTTATTTCGCTTAATGCTTAGGTAGCTCGCCCTTGTCAATATGCTAATTCTCCATGTTTATCATCTTGCTTATTTTGCTTAAATGCTTCGGTAGCTCGCCTTTATTAATATGCGTAATTCACACCTGCTTTATTCATTGCTTTCTTGTTTGTTTTGCTACTTTTAGGCAAGTTCACCTAAAATGTAGTGGGAAGCTCTTCCATTAGTTACGTTTGCTTTTGCTTAATTATTTGCTTACCTCAATTCTTAGGACGCTCCTTAAGACTCGGTCTGCGTAAGTCACCAGCCGCGAGGCCTATGATAGATTTTTACGTTGCTTATACATGCTATATATATAGGCCTATATAGCTTTGCTGCTTTGCTGAAGCCTTAGACGTTATGAAATTATGAAATAAATGATCATTACAGTACATGTACTAGATTTTAATGCGCAATAAATTTTTGATCCTTGATGGCTGACAGCATGGCAATTAAAAAGTTGTGCTGCATGTTTATTTCCTGTGTAAGGGTAATTGGTATTCCCTTCAATTAAAGTCAAATTCAAATATTATTTGGATTGGTCACTGAACAAAAGCATGAGCGTTCGCGAAACCCACACGTAGCCTACGTGTCAACTACGTTCAACCCAAAGTTACGACTAAAACTACGTCTACTCTGAGTAGACTTAACACGTTCGTACCTTGTTCGTATCAATATGTACGTGGTTGGTTATGATTTTGACGAGTCAATATAATGGTTTTTTAATACAGTGCTCTTAATGTTTTTATTACGATATGAAAACAGCAAAAATACAATTTTGATTACTATAACAACAGAGGGAATTGTATTAATAGTCATAATAGTAATATAGAGAACTCATCATCATCATCATCATCAACATCATCATCATCAATCATCATCGTCAATCAACAGCGCAGCACAGCAGCAGCACAGCATCATCATCAAGCACAGCAGCAGCAGCAGCAGCAGCTAGCAGCCGCGTCATTATGGTCAGAACAAGCCAAAATAGAAATTCAAATGCATTTGGCTGTGAAAACGGGCTTTTCAAACCGATAAACTTTTAATTACGATATATATTGAAGCTACAACAAATAGACGCATCAAACGAATGTCTAATAACCACAGTATTCTATCTATTTAATTAAAAATTATTTACGTGCTTCTATTCAATCCAAACAGTACGGTGGAATATACTAAAGCTTGTCGATTGGTCTGTTCTGATATTTTTGTTTCCTTAGCTTTTAATAAGGCCACATAAACTATTAACATGATATCCATAAAAATAAAAAAAGAATAAAATAAACAGTAGGCCTATAGCTTTTTAGTCGTGGTTTCGACCCACTAGTCAAACAATAACTTATCGTTGTGTTAGTGCACAGTATTTCACGAGGCACACCACGTAGTATTGATTATGTGTTCATTGTCCTTCGGTTAATAGGGCGCTTGCACGGCAGGTCAATAGGTTATTTGCCAGACCTGCCTCCAGAACAACCCAAGCAGGCGAGAATACAAAGGAACACCTGCAGAACATACTGAAATGTTCCGGTGAACCATTGCATGTATTGTATCTTTCTCAGCTAGTTGATCTGGAGGACAACAAAAAAGTCCATTCACCATAATTTAAAGCCTCTGTGCAAGGGCCCCTATAGACATTTCCTAACATGTGACCAAAAGAACATAAAGAAAACGCCGTTCCTATGAAACATTTTTTTGTACAGGTCTCGCACAAAATTGTTACAAAATCTTCTAATAAAGGTAACTCTGTCAGTTTTTGCTTAAAACGATTAACACTTTATAATAAAACGAAAATACGTCGCATCGCAGCCTGGCCCATGTTTATGTTACATGAGTAATACGAGCGTGCAGTGTGCAAAATAACGGAAGAAACCCATTCACGGATCACGGCACATAGTACCATAATTACCACCTTGAAATGCATTGATAGAAGCAGCTTTCTATGACAGGGGTCCGATTTGTTGAAAAGACGTAGGATAACCTAACTTATCACTGATTACGTTCCTACGATTGGTGTTAGGAACTCGACTGTGTTTCGCGAACAACTACAAAGTCTAACTGGTACAATCGTAACTCGTGCTAAGTATGTTCCTACGCAATTTTTACGGCTCATTTTTCGCGAGCCCAACTTGAACGACCCCCAGATTCTATATTTATCGAAAGAGATGTCAAAAAAGAATATTTCTTTTACTGCTTTGGTAAATGAATTGAAACCTTGTTCAAACTAGAACAGTAATATCTCCTCTTAACAATTTTAAATTCAAGCAATACAAGTCTAAGTGGCAAGTTTGGAAAAAAACTATTTGAAATGATTTATGTAAACTTTAGTAAGTGTAGTTTTGTAAATTTGTTCTCCTATCAGGCTTAAATTGTGATAACAGTTTTTGTTTGTTTGTATTTTGCCTTTTGTCCTTTGTTCTTTTACGTGTGTGTTTTCTGTTTTCTATTTGCAAAATATCGTATATTGATGAGGGTGTATGACCGACATGCTCGATTTGGGATTGGGGACTTACAAACGTAATTTGGGGACTGGTACGTACATTTAACTATGGCAGTCTCTGTCTCAATGACATTTCCAAAATCAAAACTCTTAACCCCTTCGTTAAACGAGTCTTAGTAATCATGATACTTTTGGTAAAATTATTAATGTCAAAATCCGTCGAGGTTGGATTACCTCGCTGCAAAACAGTGTAGTTTCCAATCCGTCATTTAAGGTTTAAATATTCGTGTTCAGGCCTAGTCTTTAGTCAAGTCTGTGTGTAACCATTCGATATGCGTAAGAGCGCCTCCTACGGTAAGTCTTTGAAAAAGACTAGCATCCGGAAGTTGATGCCGTTTTGAATTTGCTGTTGCTGTTAGGTTGGTATGTCCTACCCCCTGGGTATATTCTGGCTTTATATATAGTGACCCGCAGAGAGATTCAGCTCATGTCAAACTTTTTGTACTATGTAATGATGATTTCATGTATTGATCCTTTTGTGAAAGCTGATGAAATTGTACCGTAAAAAATAATAATTTATGCTAATCAGCGTAATTAGAACCAACTTCATTTACCCAAACACATACACATGATATGACACATCTACGTGTATAATGTACATAATCCAAACTCACGTTAAAGTTCTATTTATTTTACGGAACTTAAAGGTCCCAGGAAATGAGATGATAAACCTACTACAAATCTGTACGGGACATTCCATTCCAATAAACAGGGCCAGAAAAAAGAATACACTACCAGTGACATCATTAGTGAAGCTATTGATTTTCAGTCAGTGTCATGAATAGATTTACACCACACTGCAAAAAACAGTGTTTAGAAACGTGGTGCAAATTAGTGTTTAGGAATTAAACATGTCAAATCTCTAAACACTTGCCGTCAAATGTCTAAACACGTAATGTCAAATCCCTAAACATGTTTAGATTTTAAACATGTTTAGATATATGGTGTTTAGATATTAAACACATATTTCAAAATGTTTAGAAACGTGGTGCAAAATAGTGTTTAAGAAAAGTGTTAATTTCTAAACACTGTTTTTTGCAGTGCAGTCACCTGGAATTTTCTATTACTCTCTGAAAAATTTTCATAGTTTCACTAATGATGTCATCACCAACCCCAATATTGAATGCTTTCTATCAACGTTCCTTAATAATAAGTATGCTAATCAGCGTAATTAGAACCACCGTCATTTACCCAAACACATACACAGATATGACACACTATACGGTATTAATGTACATAAATCCAAACTCATCTTTAAAGTCTATTATTGACGGAACTTAAAGGTCCCAGGAATGAGATGATAAACATAATCCTACTACAAATCTGTACGGGACATCCATTCCAATAAACGGCCAGAAAAAGAATACATACACTAAAACCCATGACATCATTAGTGACGCTATTGATTTTCAGTCCAGTGGTCATGAATAGATTTACACACACTGCCAAACCGTGTTTAAAACGTGGTGCAAATTAGGTGTTTTAGGAATTAAACATGTCCAATCTCTAAAACACTTGCCGTCAATGTCTAAACACGTAAATGTCTGAATCCTAAACTGTTAGATTTTAACAGTTAGGATATAATGGTGTTTAGATTTTTTAACACATCATTGTCAAAATGTTTAGAAACGTGGTGCAAAATAGGTTTAGAAAAGTTTTAATAATTTCTAAACCCTGTTTTTGCAGTGCAGTCACCTGGAATTTTCTATACTCTCTGAAAAATCAATAGGTTCACTAATAATGTCATCACCACCCAAATTGAATGCTTTCTAGTCACCTCCTTGTAGACTGACACACAAACCACATCATTCTATGTTGCATTTCCTGGGACCTTTAACAAATCTCTTGCAAATTTTGCTACCACACGACCCGTTCATTCAAGCAGAATACGGACTTAGCATAATTAGCAATATGCGTGAGACGCGAAAAAGAATCGGTAATTTTTAAGAATTCAGAATTTTTCAATTTACGGAGTCAAATATTTTACGAATATTTTTAATAACAGTGTATATTTTATGTCACCTTCTTTGCTTTACAGTCCCATCATGATTACATGGCACTGTAATTGGCTTTTCGTCCTTGACATAAACTTTGACATTTCCTTCTACAGTGGGGAATATAGGAAGTTCAAAATTAGATTTACTTTATCGTAGGGGATCCATGGGCGGCATATTTGAGGGAACCCAACTCAAGATACACTAAAAGGTTGAGAAGTGTTTTTGGACACAATTAACATAGGGTGCTGGATTCCGAAGAATGCACCCATGCAAATTGGGGGTGTCACAGTTGGTGGAAAGTGATTTTAAAGGGGGCAATTACCACCTCCGATTTGATTTTCCTTATTGTTTTTAAATATAGCTTTAATGAAACCATGCTAAGATCCACTTATTTGATTAAAGGGTTTTAAGAATTGTTGTCAGTCAAATTTGAGGGTCTGATCAAAAAGAAACATTACAAAATCACTACCATTGATGGAAAGTGGATTTTTAAAATTAAAGGGGAATTGCCCGATTTTTTTCCTTATTTTAAAAAAAAAAAAAAAAAAAAAAAAATCACAATATCACTTATTTGACTGAAAGGTTTAAGAGGGTTTTTGGACAATTCGAGGGTGCTGATTCCGATATACACCATGCAAAATTGGTCAAGTTTTGGAAAGTGGATTTTAAAGGGGCATTACCGCCCGATTTTCCTTATTGTTTTTTTTTAAATATAGCTTATGAAGCATGTGTCAAATCCATTGACTAAGGGTTTAAGAAGTATTTTATTGTCAATTGAGGGTGTTGATTTCAAATAGACGCCATACCAAATCACCACATTGGTGGAAAGTGGGTTTTAAAGTGAATTACTACCCCCCTTGTCCTTATTTATTTTTAAATAGCATTATCAAACAATGCCCAATATCCCGCTAATATGTCTAACAGGTTTAGGGAGTGTTTAGGTGAATTTTGAATATACACCATACAAAATCAACCCCCATGTTGGTGGAAAGTTTGATTTTTAAAGGGGAAATACTTAATTTTCCGAGTATTTTTGAAAAAAAAACGGGTTATCAAGAATCATAATTTGAGAGCAGCATAAGGTCCTCTGAGGATGGGCCTGCCTCGATTATCATGGTCATTAATGTTTGTCTAAAACTGGTTCATAGAATTAAAGTGCACTCCTTCTCATTGACAAATTAGATTGATAATCAATATTAACTAAGTTAAGAGTTGTTATATTGCGTGTAAGAATTGTTAAATTTTTTCTGCTCCAAATATTGTCCATTATGTGAAGAGTTTCCATAAGGACTTATGTTTTTTCATCTGTTTTCCATTAGAAAAATGGGGGGGTGTTTTTATATCTACTTCATACATGTTTAGGCTTACTTGTTTAGCCAAGTTAATAGTAATTGAAAGAAATCTGTCTAAAATTTGTTTTAGTGTCTAGAGATTTTTATGTAAGTGGCTTTTATTTAGTGGGTTGGGTATAATAGCAATCAAACAATTTCTTTTCAGACCATCAATGGCCGGTTTTTTACAAAAAATTTCAAATGTGTTTTGTCCCTATTAAATAGGGACGCATCCCAGCTTTTTCTTGCACCCCAATTTCTGAGACAATGGGTATCCTTCCCCCTTGGACAAAACTACACTCACTTCACCAGCTATTATCTGTGTATTACAGTTGTAAATGTTTAAACCATAATTATTTACGACGGGGAATAAGGTGGTTATAGTACATTATTATTTTCAACGAACTTAATTCTTTTCCGCCTTTTTAGAGAACATTCACCTACAAGCATAATAATTATGCTATGTTTAAGAACTATATAAAATGCATTAGAGTAAGTCATCATTTAGACGAACAAAGGGAAATATAATTAAGATCCACATCACTGGGCAAAACAGGGGAAGTAACAAGAGAGGGAAGGGGCCAACACCAGTTGGAACTTTGTCCCTTCTTGCCCCATGAGCCAAGGTAAGTACAGGTTCAATGGGGAATGTGTGTTTTCCTCCCTCCCCCCCCCCCCCCCCCCCCCCCCTGCTCTGGTGCAATGCCTGCCTGCCTGGCCTGCTCCCTCCACAATGAAAATGTCTGGTTACACCACTGCGCTAAAAAATGGATCTCAAAAGGTCCAGCCACAGTCATCAGGAGGTCCCCGCCAAACATTGCTTATTTTCTTGCTACACGAGAAGACCAAAATACAATCGGGTGACCTAATAGTGCTTGTCGAAAACGCTTCTGGAAAAAATGTACTAGTTTGAGGTCCAAAATACCTGAAGTCATTAGAAAACTCATGTATTATTGTTGCGGAATGTCAACTAATATCTAAGTTGGTGTAATATGACGTCAAAGGGTGTTTGGGGGTTATTAAAAACAACGGAAATTAAAAGCGACGATTTTAGGTTTTGAAAAGCGTGGTCTCTGAGTTATAGAAATCCCAACAAAATTTTAAAGCATCCCACATCATTAATTGAATTGTGTGATACAAAAAGTCTGTGTACGTGTTACTATCTATTTAAGAAAGCGAAGACCACGGGAAAATATTATAACTTAACCATATACAAGGAATTGAATTCTCATATGCTATACACATGGACTGGTTTCCATCGATTTTTACTGCAGACGTGTGCAGGGAATTGGCCAATAGCAGGTCGTTGCCTATTGTATTTGTGACAAGCCCATGTAAAAGGACCCTGTACAACAATTTTTAGTGTAAACAATAGTACTTGGGTGGCCTGGGCGACTACCTGAGCCTCTGAAAAAAATTTGTTCATTTTGGTATGAGTGGTTCGCAAGATATGGTCCACTGACAATAAGAGCAAAACCATAACTTGTCACAAGGAGCATTCATTCTCTTAAAGGCTCAGTCACACAGCCGATTTTTGCAAGAAACCCACTTCCAGACTGCTCCAGACTGTGCCGATGGCAAAATTTTCGAAAAATCGTGAGCAGTTTTTCCTTTTCCAGTGTAGTTTTGGCAATGCTTGCTGTTCGGACCAGTCGTATGTAGTCTTATTTGCTAAAAAACGCTTCCAGACTGCTCAAGATAGTGGCCGAATTGGCCATTTCTCGAAATGTGAGTAAATTTTCCTTTTTCAGGTGTTTCGTTGTAGTTTTGCCCAAGTCTGGGACTGTCCTGTACCTCTTCTGCAGTCTGTTGTGGTCGGAAGCACGTGGGCAAATATGAAAAAAAAACGGCACAATTTTTCTTGCCAGCTTAAAAATCGTGGCGGGGGGGTGTTGGAATCGGAAGTCGTGACAGCAACATGTCACAACTTGTGCTGTACGTTAGGTTTGCCGACTGATTGGGAACTGAAACAAGTGCCATGCTGATCTTTGATTTTTCTGATGCTGTCCGCCTATGCTAGGCGATTGAGAAGGAATCTCTGGGTCTTGAAAGTTTGTAACTTGCCCAAGACTGCCAGCCTATTTTGAAAAAAAACAATGTGGTCTTGTGTAGTGGGGGTAGAGGTCGTGTGTGTCGGGTGTTTGTTTTCTATTTGACTGTACCTTTATTGGTGTAAACAAATCGGCGACAATCGACGAGCCAGTCTTGACAGCGACATGTCAAAACTGGGTACCGTCGTAAGGTCTCTGTGACTGATCGGGGACTGAATCCAAGTGGCGTCGCCAATTCAACATGATTGAGTGTGATGTAATGCTGTCGCCTACTTCTAGGCGTTTCAGCACCCCGTGTCTCGTTGACGACGGGGAAACTCGCCAACAAAATTGGTCGGGATAAAAATTGCAAAATTTGCAAGTTTGACCAAGACGGTATCCGTGATTTTGAAAAAAAATGCAGTTTGTGTAGTCGGGAAGAGTTTGGGTCGGGAAGTGTCTTGTGTGTGGAATATCTTTTGGCATGGGAAATCACCAATGCCCAAATCGAGCAGATTCGTGTTCTACAACCACCCCCCCCCCCCCACCCTGGCGAAACGATGGCGGTCCGGTGGTGGTGTTGGTGGGGGGGGCCCTCAAGATAGACCCTCTTTTTATACCTTTTTTGACAATGACCTCTTTTTGTGTTGTTGCCTGTATTACCTTTACTCAATAACCCCTTTTTAAAATCTTCAGTACTCAATCACCCCTATTATCTTCTTCCTGTACCCACCTTTTTGTCGGGTCGCTAGCGACCCGACTATGAAACCAATGCTCTCAAAATGCGAAGGAGTCTTTTCTTAGCCGAGAGGTCATTGCATGAAATGTTTTCTTTATGAAAATGAGTTACGTAATGTATTAATTATGAGGTTTAGTGTGGGTGTCTAAGGCGATTGCAATTTCAGAACCCAAGAATAATAACATCATGATGTTGACATGCCCTTAAAACAGCAGTTCTTGATTTAGTCTCTGTGAAGAATTTGCTTTTGATGGGAGTTTGGTTAAAACGTTGCAGGGATAGATAAAGGGTGAGTAACACATAGGAGGGTTAGAAGTAAGAAAATGATTAGGAACGTAGGAGTTATACTATGCAATGATTGAAGCTTTTACCCTGTATTGTGTTGATATTAATTAAGACGAAGTTCGAAAGTTTAGGTAACCTCTTATTTGAAAAGACAGGAAGGTGTTAACCTACATTTAAATTAAAGCTTTAAAAATTGAGGATTCAGTTAGTTTAACCTATTGCGCCCAATTGGCGTTTTTTTCTATTTTCTGTATTTGACATGAAGGAAGGGTAACCTATGTTAAATTAAAGCTTATATTGGGGGAGTTCAGTTTTATCACATTATGCGGCGCCCAAATGGGCGTTGTTTCTATTTTCGGTATTTAAATGGCAAAGAAGGTGTTATTCTATGTTAATTAAAGCTGATAACTTGGGATTCAGTTTTAACACATTTGCGCCCAATGGGTTTTTATTTTCTTTATTTGAAATGAAGGAAGGTGTACCTATGGTAATTAAAGCTTATAACTGGGGATTCCAGTTTTATCACAATTGCGCCCAATTGGGCGTTTTTCTATTTTATTTATTTAAAGGATAGGTGTAATCTATGTTCAATTAAAGTTTTTTTAAACTTGGGTTTCAGGTTTAACACATTTTGCGCCCAATCGGGCCTTTTTCTATGTTCTTATTGAAATGACAGGAAGATGTAACCTATGTTAAATTAAAGCTATAACTTGGAATTCATTTTTAACACATTTGCCGCCCAATTGGGCGTTTTTTCTATTTTTTTTAATTTGAAAATGATAGGAAGGCGTAACCTATGTTAAATTAAAGCTACTTAACTTGGGGGATTCAGTTTAACACATTTGCGCCCAAATTGGGCGTTTTCTATTTTTTATTGAAAACGAATTTTAATTTTTAAAAATATGTAAATTAAAAGCTTATAACTTGGGGATTCAGTTTTTAACACATTTTGGCCCAAATTGGCGTTTTCTATTTTCTTTATTTGAAAATGACAGGAAGGTGTTGTAAACCTCTTTAAAGCTTTTATAACTTGGGGGGATTCAGTTTTAACATCATTTTGAGCCCAATTGGCGTTTTTCTATGTTCTTATTTGAAATTGATCGGAAGGCCGTACCGAACTATGTTAAATTAAGTCTATAACTGGGGATTCATTTTAACACATTTTGCGCCCAATGGTGCGTGTTTGTCTATTATTATTTGACCCTGACAGGAAGGTTTAACATTTAAATAAAGCTTAGAACTATTGTGAGGTCAAATGTACACCACACCAAGGTCAAAGGTCAACGGGAGCTTCAAGTTGGTAAACAAGGTGATTGGTTTAATGCCACATCTTATTGCTCATGTATCAAACATCTACTTTAAATCAGTTAGGAGATTTCTTTTATACGTGTTTCTGTAATAAAAGTGTGCAATTAAATCTAGTTAAACCAACACTCCTTTAAATGCTTTTTAATGTGTTCTTATTCTTGTAAAATTATGCTGGCGACCCGACACAGTTTTTTTAAATACTTTTCACAAGTTTCCATACAAGTATCCACTTTTTAAAAACAATTTAATATCCAAATTCAAAATTTGCACACGCTACGCGCAATTTTGAACAATTTATAATTTCATGGCAATTTGAACTCAGGCATTGGAGAGACGCACTTCCTATTGAAACTTCAGGTTGATTACCTCAATGGCCCCTCTTTAAAGTTTCATACAGAATGACAACCATAGTATCATGCTGTTGTACTGAATGACCCCTTATTTTTTGGTACATATTTACCTGAAAGGCCCCTACTTTTCACCTGATGCCCGAGACACATACCCGCCACTTTAGATAGGCAGTGCCCCCCGGAACTTTTTAGACTGAAGTTCATGACCTTGAAATTTTTCATAGGCAAATCAAGACTCGTTTGTTATCACAGTAAAAGAGCGTGTAACTAAGAAATGCTGCAGAGACTTGTAGTCAACGTATTATTGACCGTCAAATTAGAACTATAGTTCTGAAAAGAAGTATTAGTGCTACTATTATCCGTACTGATTGCTTCATTGTTACAAAGTTGTCACCATACATGGGTAAAGGTTTAAGGTGCAAATAATATTCACCCACGTTGGTGCTTACTTCAACTAGGACTCTTAACTCAGGTAGGACCTTTAAACATTAGCGTAGAGGTTTGTCATACCATGTTATAAAACAAAATCTCAAACAAATTTAATCTACTGACCGTTAATGTGACATTGAAATATTCTTGAAGATGTGCATACTTGTATCGTATTAAAAAAGCTATGTTATCATAAAATCGGGGTTAGTGTCCCTTTAACCAAGAATTTCACCATTTCACCAACTTATCAATTTTGCATGCAGCAGATGTGGAAACTCAGCAACCTCGAATTGACCTAAACCACCTCTCAGATCTTTTAGTGTATCTGAGTAGGGTTCACCCTATTTTGAGCCTATTAGGGCTTGATGGGATCCCCTAGTATATAGTAAATTCAACCCCTCGTGTCACCTCTATTACTTTTCCAAAGGTATTGGCATTGAATGAGGGGCATGCGCAGGGGTTGGAAATTAAAATCGGAATTAAAATTCCAAGCTAAATCTATTGAAACAGTGTCCGATAGCTGAGAGAAATCAATTCTATGCTTAATGAAAGCATCAGGTCAGCCTAAGCGCATTTGAGCTACAAAACATAGCTCTCAAAACATTCTGTTAATCGTATTTGCTTCCAGTGGTATTCAATTTACCAGGTGAGTTGAAATGTACTGACTTTGAGCGCACGTGTTTGGATACGAAGGGAACACAAAAAGTCTTTGAAATGACGGCAACCTGAAAGCCAGATTATCTCAATTGTTCTGTTAAACCGTTGAAATCGGCCTCATGTCTTCTTTCTTTTTCTGGCCCTATCCCAACTAATCGACTCTGTCCAAACTTTTCCTCTGGTGACACCAATGGGTTGAATCTACTATAGTCATGTTAGCAACATGCATCAACTCCCGTCGTCGGAACGAGATCATAAACATGATTTAGCACATGTCTTACGATAATTTCTAAAAATCGTTCTTTAAAAAAAAAACGTTGCGGAATTAGTTCATGGTTGCTCTTTTGCTATGTTATTACGGGCTTGTGTAAAGTGAAAATCTTTTCTTATATTACCCACCAAAGCTAGACATATGAGCTAGTAAAATTCCAATTCCCTTGGCACAGAAATTCAGTAGCTTTACATTCCACCAAGTTTTAGAAAATACACCCCCTGGTATTGGGTATGATATATGATACCCAGATTACACGAGGTAAGTTGATGTCAATGGATGCCAAAGTACAACCCCACGAACTGTGACCTTTGGGTGGATGAACATATTTGCACTCATAGTCTGTAAGGGTACCCGCGGCGGAAGGGGACACGCATCAAAATCAGTGAATTGATAGGTCATGTTTTTGTTAGTTCTCTCTCGCTCTTCCGTTACATTCACTTGCCACTCCACCGTGTCGTCTCTACGTACGTAGTTCAGGGGTTATGTCAGCAATTTTTGCTTAACACAAGAAACATTCATCGTGTTCTTAGCAAACAGGGTGTCAACAGAATGAACACGTAATAAACATAGGTAAGACGTTCAAACTCTTTTACTGTATACTTATCCCATATTCAAAAAATACATTTGAAGACTGGTCCAGAATACCTGTGACTTTTGAAAATATCAGACGCGATTTAAAAAAAAAAATGTAGCTGAAGGTTGGATTATTTGTGCGCTAATTGTCACCTCAGCAGCACGGGAAGAGTCTTAGTGGATTTACCGGGAGTTTCCGTAACCTGACCCATCTGACACACTTCTTTTTTCTGACACACTTACGAATTTGGAAACCGTAACGGAATAAACCTATGCTTTATTCCGTGAAGGCTTTCCGAATACATAGTGTGTCAGACGAAAAGTGTGTCAGATGGGTCAGGTTACGGAATCTCCCCGATTTACCCGTTCAAAACGCCTTTCGTCAACAGTGAGAGGAAGAGGCAAAACACAACGTTTGTTATTTATGATTAGGGCTTAGTTTTGTGACTTAAAATTAAAGTAATTAAATCTTGGGATTTATTTGATGAAATATATGCATGGAGGAATTAATTAATACTTTTAAGTAAAAATTAAATAACACTTTATATGCTATGCTGATAGCGTTAATTTTACATGACCGTGGTCTTAACTGTGTAAGTCTATGGGAAAGACCAAGGTAAACTTGGTTTGGTTCTGAGAAAATACAAGATGGCATACATTTGGTTATCTTGTGCTAAATGTATTTGAATTGGTTATTCTAAGATGTATATCTCATCATTTTTTGGTGGTTGCAAAATCTTATATTCGGAGTTGCTGAGGATGAAAACATGCAAACCATTTTTTTTCGGAGAGTGGGCAGTGTTATGGTTATCCTGAGTTTGGGTCCTTAGGAACCCCCCCCCCCCCTTGGGCACTAACAGAAGTTTTTGGCTTGGGCACTTAAGTGTTAAATATCAGTAAAATTAAAAAAAATGATATTCAAATATATATTAATCATAATCAATTGATGATACATGTATTTACAGGCCTATCAGTGATTTGATAAATCGAAAATCGAAACAAAAATGCAGCAAAAATCAGATTTAGTATGTCCGTAACAGTATAAGGTGTCCTAACCTACGAGTATACACCAAGGCCGCCTAATAAGGATAAAAATCCGGATATTTAATCATTACTACGTCCGTACGGGACACTTACTTAACTACAACACGCAATTGAATCGATATTCATATCTCTGAATACTGCTGAATACGACTGGGCGGGGGAGACTAGTGTTTCACAGTGGCGAATCCAGCGCATGCGCATCCATTCGGGGGTCTCCGCTATTATTCCGAAGGGTTCGTTATTCCGAAATTTACATAAGGGTCATAATTCCGAAGGTTCATTTTTCCGAAAACATAAGGGTCATTATTCCGAAAATAACATAAAAGGGTCATTACTTTATCCGAAAATAACACAAGGTCTTTTTCCGAAGGGTCAATTAGTCCAAATATTATGACTATCATTATTCCGAGGGTCATCACTCCGAAAATAACCTAAGGACCATTACTTCGAAAATAACATAAGGGTCAAAAAAACTTCACTCCGAAAATATCATACGGGTCATTACTCCGAAAAAAACATAAGGGTCATCACTCGGAGCTCCAACCCTACATAAGTGTGCTGGTCCTCACTCCGAAAATAACATCAGGGTCATCACTCCGAAAAATAACATAAGGGCATCCCTCCAAAAATAACATAAGGTCATCACTCCGAAAATAACATAAGGGTCATTACTTCGAATATAACATAAGGGTCATTACTCCAAAATAACATAAGGGTCATTATTCCCGTTAAAAAAGAAGAATAATAAAGAAAACTAAGGAAGTCTGATTATGGCTCTGGTTTATATACGGTATAAGTTGGTACGAAAAGAGTGGAGTGACTTTGTTTTAAGCTTTACACGGTACCTTTAAAGTGCCCAATCGCAGGGGCGTAGCTATGACGTTGCAGGCCAGTAGACATGGGACTTCTGGGTCCCTTCCTATTCTCATTTATTTGTAACTATCCCATCCCTAACCCTATCCAACCTCCACCCCGACCCACTGCAAGTAAAAAGAAAGTTATCTTTAAAGGTATGGGACCCGATTTTTTCAAAATTTTAAAATGTTTGCTAATAACGCACGTGTGAAGAACGGTCACCCAAACCCATAATTCTGAAGTCTGGTTGCATTGCTTAGTGCTTCAACCACCTTGGATGTATTGAAGGCACGTGAGTCTAAAAATGGCCCATAGGAAACCCCACATCCCCACACACACCCTACAGTCCGCTCCAGCCCCCATCCCCTCACACTCACCCCCTCGTGATTGATGTAAGTTTAAATGCGCAACTTTTCAATAATCATATTTTAAGAAATAGATAGAAATTATTACAGTCACTCAATTTATAAAAACGATTTTTTTGTGTTGAAATTTTTTATGAAGAACACCAGTCTTCGCTGCGCTACCAAAAAACCATGTGTGTTCTTTCTGGTTTTTTTTTAAAAAAAAAAATCCAAAAACCTATAGTCAACAAAAGCGAGGAAACGTAATTATACAACTATAGAACACTTAGTCTGTTAACTTGCTAATACTTACTTCTGCTTTATTATTATATGTGAACACCATGACCGAGTTAGTCAAAGCATTAACTTATAATCATTGGGTGTTCAAACCCGTCCTTCGTTGGGGTGAATACATCCTCATATCGGTTCTCTAATTTTAACCAACATTAAAACAGCCCAACGTTGGGTAAATTGTTACGCATTTTTGTTGGGTAATTGTAAAAAAATTTAGCTATTATTGTACGAATTTTGGTCAATGTTTGGTTATTTTACCTAACCACTTGCTAAATTACTAATTTTTTTGCTGCCCATTTGTTTTTTTTAAAATTGGTTAAACCTTTTAACTCAACAGTTCTGCGAGTGTAAACACACATGTGATCCTGGGTAGCACGGTTCTTCGCAAGCAAAACATGCCACCCTTCTACTTTGCGCGAAAATAAGGACTGCTAATTAAATTTTAATCATTTTTTAAGGCGAAATAACAAGGACATAATCTTGTAGCATTTCAATGGTACACACTGGAGTCAAAAAACTACATTCACAACATAATTGTTACAAATCTAGAAATTAAATTTTTAAACGTTTGCATTGGTTGTTTAAGGTATAATCAAGCTTTTAGACGATTTTTATTTGGTGGTCAATTTGGACTTTGGGTTCAGAAACTGTGTAAATTTTACCGAAACACAAATATCGTATGTTTGGGGCCACTTTCATTTTTCAGCAATAGCTTAGCATTCGGACACAGTCTCTTGGCATTTACCAATGTGCACTATTGGTGTCAGTATGGCTGAAATGGCCAAATAAAAATCTTCTGAAACCTGTTTAATCTCTCTAGACAACCCATGCAACATTTTAGCAAAAATTCCTTCCTTCCTTCCTTCCTTTCCTGAATTTTTTACTCCTCTTCTTTATATAACTCTCTCTCGGGGGCCATTTAACGCACGTGCTTACTGCATAGCATAATCTGCGTTCACTTAGACGAAAATGTCATAAATTTTCCTCTCAAATGCTCTCCTATACTTTCAAGGTTTTTTCGTGAAAAGTAAGACTTCAACACACTTATTTTATTTCGTTAGGGTTGAAATTGCGATACAGGCTTTAAACATAACTTATTGTGAAATCAGAACCCCCTAATAGTGGGCAATACCGTGTTAAAACATTAAGGTTTATACATTGCACGTGATAATGACCTTCCAGCTGAGGGACGCTCAAAATAAATTTGTGCTCGAATAGTTTTTGTCCACTTTTTCATTGTTTTTTACAAAATGATTGAAGTTTTAATGCAATAGATGTTCAATGCAACGTCCACTTGCAAATTTCTGCTTCTAAAAAATTAAGACTTCCAACGTCCTCAGGTAGGACCTTTTTACGCTAATTATCTCTCGCACAACCCTGGAACACACTATAACACAGTGAGAGCAGTGCTATTGAATGTGTGATCATATTTTAATCTTGCACTTGGCAATAAAGAAATATAAAAACAAATACTAGAAACCCTGACCCCGTAGTTGTTGAAGTTTCGTAATGTGACTATTCAACTGGAGATCCACACTAGAGATGATACGTGATGCGCATTGGCGGACGAGACAATGGCTCGTTCCTGAAGATAAAGGAGCTGGAGAGGAGGCCACCGGGAAGGGAGTATCTGCGCTTGTCGTCTGCATTAATACTTTATCATTGGGGGGTCAGTGGGACATGTTGGCCAGTGAAGAGAGGAATTCTGGTGAAGAGATGGGAGAGCGTAGATGGGGAAGACTATTAAGTGGTTGGTCGTGTTACCAAGGACAATGCGGAAGCGAGTGCTAGATGAACTGCATCATCGAGCAGGAGCGCACCTGGGTTCGGAAACAAGACTCTACAAAGGTTCGAGAAAGTACTAGGTGGGAATGAGTGCCGACTTGAGGTCATATCAGATCTACGCATGTGTGTATGCTGCGCGAGGAGGAAGGGGCCACCAGAACGTCACCGACCCCACTTCAACAGTACAAAGTAGGAGCTTCCTCTGGGACGGGTAGCATTGGATGTTTTTGGGGCCTCTGACCGAGACGGATGATGGGAATGCATATATCCAGTGTTGGCAATTACTGGACCCGATAGAATGGGGGCATATGCCATAAGAGATCATGTGCCGAGACGGTTGCAGCGAAGGTGGTGGATGAGTTTCCTCTTCTGTATATTTTGAGTTCCGAAGGAACTCCATTCCGATCAGGGCCGTAACTTCGAGTCGAAGGTCTTCCGAGAGTATGGGTCGGATATTGGGGATTGAGAAGACCCGTACGAACCCGTACAACCCCAGTCGGATGGCCTTGTCGAGTCGTTACAACCGGACATAGCCATGCTGTGTCACTCATGAATTCAACCACTTCAGAATCAGAGTGTTCAAGACATGCAAGATCGACCGGCGAGAGCCCAAATATGATGAGTTTGGGGCGAAGAAAAGTAAGTGGTCCCGTTGACTTGGTGGTTGGTGTGGGGGTACCAGATGAAGAAGCATGCGAAACGGATATGCAGGAGTTAAAATAAACAAAGTTAACATAAAATCATAAAAAAAAATCACTAACCAATACATTGATTACTTTAAATATTATGGACAAAATAATATGAGTATTTATTTACTACTTCGACTTAGCCAAAATAAATGCGTTAAATGGCGTATAAAAATATCTTTTACAATATCTTAAATATACCCATTTAAAATTTTTCACTCATGATAAAGTATAGGAGACTATTATGCGTTTTTGGGCAAATTTCGCGTACACTGCTTCACTTGAATCAGTCCTATCTCGGGAACTGATGTCCGATTGCAATCGAATAAAAAGCATTTTGTAGATTACATCTACACAATTAAGCCCTTGCATTATCTCATTTTCGTAAATGGAACATTTTTTTACCAAAGTCAGACCCCATACCCCCACCCAAGCTCTATGAAGACCACAGTTGGTGGGATGGGACTAACCATGTACCCGAAGTATGACTTGAGTGGAACTTCTGGTAACGGGATAGAGAAGGTGATGAAAACCCGGGGGTCGCGACGGCGGGGGAGTAGCAGCTGCAGCATGGATGGAAGACAGAATGATGGTTACGCAGAAGAAGGGACAATCCTGACGAGGACAGGGCTCCTCCGATAAGAGGAGACGACTTAGTCATGGTCGAGTTGGCTGCGATTGACGAGCTGCCTACAGTAAAAGTCAGGAGAAGACCTGGAGCGGATTGCGACGCGGATGGATGAAGAGGGAGTGGACAAGACGTCAACAGTTGATGAAGCAACAAACGAAATTGAGCCGCTAGTGCTAGAACGGTTTGGAGCCGTGTGATGAAGCTAGAGGCTGATGTAGACGGGTCGAATTCAGGAACAGTGGATGGGAAAGTCAGAAAGCGTCGATTCCGAACGTCACATAAAGTAATACCGGGGAAGGAAGCGCGGAAGCCGATGTAGCAGAGAGGAAGAATTGGGCGTGATTTATTCGGAGAGAAACAGGGAGGGAGAGATGGCTTGAGGCGACCGGGAGCGAGCAGATTAAGCCTGATGTGGTAGTTGACGGTACGAAACCAAGGAGGAATAATAAGCGCGAGCGGCGAATCGAAAGCCCCATAGGTTACGCTGATTGTGGAATAAGTGAGATTTTATTATAGAGTAGGGGAGGAGGAATAGGGGGGATTGAAGAGCCTTGTAGATAAAGTAATTCTAACAAGAAAACAACCAATTTAATCGGGCGACAATCGAACTAACAAGTATGGAAAATTTGATTGTGCAGAATTGGATGGGTTAGCAGACAATAAGAGCACGATGAAGGGAGAAATATTCTTGCTGCAAATTAGACAAGCGTTAGGAATTGCGCAGGAGAGAAATCCAAACAGGAGTTTGTCTGGGGTGGCAGGCAGTTTTCGGCATCAGTGAAAAAGAAGGTTGCAGCTTCAATCCCGACTCGTTGATATGGAATGGCAGACGGGACGGCGGACTGAGACGAATGGCAGATGCGCCGGACGACTTGAGATGGCCAGAGTGCCAGGCTACTTTGGATGAATGGCAGGTGTGCCAGGCGACTTTGGATGAATGGCCAGACGGGCCAAACGAGTTGGGATGAAGGCCAGAGGACCAAGATCCAATATGGACTTTGGCTGAATGGCCAGACGGGCCAGAAAACTTTGGATGACTGGGCACACGCGCCGGGCGACTTGAGGGACCAACTGACAGATGGGGCCGGATGAATTGAGACTAATGGCAGACGCGCCGGGACGGACTTTAGATGGCCAGCGGGCCGGACACACGACTGAGATGGATGGGCAGACGGGCCAAACGAAATGGGATGAAACGATCAGCCCGGGCCGAGGGACCTTACATGGATGTTCGATAGGAGTAGTTAGAGGGCTAGATAACTGCACCTGGGAGATGGATGTTGCGGGCTTCAGGAGTAACCGAGACAGCGTCGAGGCCAAGGTTATGTGGAGGATACAAGGATTAGTGGTTGCTAACCAATATGAACAAACACCGAACAGTTCTGGTGGTGTGTCTTAATGTACGTAGATGTGATGATCCACCAAATTTGTCACTGAAATTGAACTCCGTTTGTGATAGCGACGACGGCGTTCCAGAGCGGGAGTGACGGTACAGCAAAGGATGACTGGCCTGTGTGGTGCTCGGCGGGGATCATTGCAGACGGCATGTTGACGGCAATGATGGTGAAGGGGTCAAACTACTCTCGTAGCTCATGGTGCTTTTTGTGATGCAAATATGTCCGAGACTAAACTCTTAGGAATCCACTAATGAAAGGTCCAGAAACAAATATTTGATTGGTAACATAAATTCCCACTGACGCCGAAAAATGCTGAAATGGCCACGCCCCATTTGGGTGAGTCCGCCCCTTTTGAGCGAAGTACTACTGGACGTATCTACAGCACCGTTGGACCTAGGAGGTTGCGAGGGACCACTCAAAATGTGCGTAATGGCCACATTATGGGGGTCATTAACATATTTTCTATATCCAAAAGTCAAAAGGTTTTTAAGATAATGTCAAAAACTGATTTCACCATATTGCGCACTATACAATTATGAATGAATTTATAGTTTTCATGCCAAAATAGGAAGGGGGTTCACCATCCACTTGGCTTTTGCTCTACTCTCCTCAGGGATAACTTTTGGGTACCTACGGGTAGGTCACAAAAAGACAATTTCAATTCCTTTCCGTTCTCAAATGGCAGCCCGTGACTTTGAGCTAAATTGGGTAATATAGGTGAAAACCGTGCATTTTGTAAGTGTCTTTATAACAGTGTATTTGCTCCACAACTTCAGATCAGAGTATTTGTACGTTTGTATTGCACAGAAGCTGGATTTCAATTGGGATATAATCAGCATTTTAGTGTTACTCCTATCGTTTACATGGGGCGGAGGGGGTACAAAAAGGGCCCATCGTAGAGTGAAAATATATTGTTTCCATTTTGATTACGGACTTAAGTTAATGTTAACTTAAGGTCCCCTCAGACAGCAAAGTTAAATTATGCTGAAGGGTCTTTAAATGATCTAAAAAGCAATATGAATGCTTGTGACCATGAAACAGACAAAAAATGAGGATTCCCACCTGGTATGCATGAAAAGTCACTAAATAACGAACTTGAGACGGCACGCCGCTTGGTGGGAATAGCGACTTTACCGTTGTATTTTTCATTTGAGGGCCTAATGCAAGGGAAAAAAGTTGCTGAAGGATATTTAAATAATCTAAATGCACTTACTAAAATGCCGGTTCCAGGTAAACATTTCATGACCCTAAAGTTGGGGCCCCCTTTTGTGGCTCAAAATGAAAAAGTCGCTAACATTACCCAATTTTTTTTACGCCGCACTACCGTTGGAGGAGGGGCAACCCCCCCCCCCAAACACACACACAATTAAAATGAAATGAAATTTGCTATGAAAAATGGGAAAGGGAAAAAAAAAGGAAGAGGAAAAAAGAGAAAGAAAAAAGATGGGAGAGGGAGGGAAGAGGAAAAAGGAAGAAAAAGGGGGGAAAGAAGAAGAGAAACAGAGGGAAAATAGGGAAGAAGAGATGGGCAAAGGAAGAGAAGAGAACGGTGGGAGAAGAAGAGAAAGAGGAAGGGGGGGGGGAGACGAAAAAGAAGGAAAACGGTGAAATTGTGCTCTGAACCACTAATTTTTAGCTTCTACAATTGCAAAAACCCGGACCCCCCTAAGGGGAGCTCCGCCCCTAGGGACTACCAACCCTCGCTGACATTAATCATCGCCTCATGCAAAGTACAAGAATCGGGAAATCTATTGATTCCTCCACCCCCCCCCCCCCCCGAGTGAGTCAGGTCTGGCTACGACACTGCGCACTACGGGCCGCATGGTACGGGTAGAGGAGAGATACATAACTAATGTAATTAAAGTGCTGGATGATAATATTTATGATAAATTCAAATGTGAAGCAATCTAAATACAAAAACGACTGTCAATCTGTATCATTTAAAGCGGCAATAAAAGTCTCTATCCGTACGATTGACATGGATTTGTCTCAGTTTTGGGTTACTTTTAGCGATTTTTAATACGGGGGGGGGGGGGGGGGGTAGGGGGAGGGTAGGGGAAGGGAGGGGGAAGCGAGGGAAGGGTGAGGGAGGGGGGGGGGGACATGACACTTTGAAACATTTTGCCTGTTTCCTGGTCACAGAGGCATTGCAGTTAGTGCTTTCATTTAAAGACCTTCCGCAGCATTTAACTCTGCTATTACGTCCCTATAAAATGGATATAAAAATATATTTCCCTTTACGATGGGGCCATTCTTGACCCCTCCCAATGAAAACCAAAGGAGTAACATTAAAATGCTGATATATCCAGTTGAGATCCAACATGGTCACGTGGTTCTGTGCAATACAAACGTTCATAAACTAGCTAAACTGATATGATGGCGTTTGCGCAAATACCACTGTTATAACGGCACTTTAAAATGCACGGTTGTCACCTATATATATTACCCAATTTTGTTCAAGCAAGGTCACAAAATTTTTACAGGCTGCCGTATGAGAACGAAAGGAATACGAATTTTCTGTTTGTGACCTACCATTTATTAGTTTACCCCTACAATTATCCCTGAGGAGAGTTAGAGCAACTTCCAAGGTCCATGGTGAACTCCCTTTCTCCTATTTTAGGGTAAGGCATGAAAACCTTATGAATTCATTCATAATTGTATAGTGCGCAATCTGGTAAAATTCCGTTTGTGACAATTATCTTAAACCTTTGACTTTTGGATATAAAAATATGTTACTGACCCCCATAATGTGGCCATTCCGCACATTTTGAGTGGTCTCACAACCACAACCTCCTAGGTCCAACAGTTCTGTAAATACAGTCACTAGTACTTCGCTCAAAAGGGGCGTGACCCCCACAAAAGGGGCGTGGCCATTTCAAGCATTTTCGGCGTCAGTTGGAATTATTTACCAACCAATATTGTTCCTGTTCCTGCCTGGACCTTCACTTAGTTGGATTCCTGAAAGTTTAGGCTCTGGACATATAATGTATACAAACCACCATGAGCTACTAGAGTAAACGCACAGTGCGCTCACACCACGGGGATAGTGCGGGCAAGAGCGTGGCGACATGTTGGGGATGATGACGACACTGAACTGGTCGGGCTATTCTGCAATACTTGATCGGGGCGAACCAGACTGCGTGAGGACAACACCCCCCTGCTGGGAGCGCTGACTACAGACTACACCTGACTGCTGTGGCGTCCAAAAGAAGATTGTAGTAGGCCTATAGAATTAAGAGTAGGCAGTACTTCGGTGCGCATTCCAATCCCGTTTTTGAAATTATATACGTCTGTGTGGGCCGGGACGGAACAATCTGGGGAGGGGGCTGTGAAACGGGATTGGAATAAGGCCTGTTATTTTTCTATGAATTATTTTGTCACAATTATGTCCCCAGAAGGTTTATCCATAGCTCGACTCCTCTGCTTACAAATTAATTTCCATTGCGTCAGTAACTAATTATCAAAGTCATTGTGTACTTGCCCAATCAGCGCGTCGCCTACTGCGTGATCAATCACACCATGCGGGATGCGGCACTTGGCGAGAAAAGGAGGCGTTTGCTGCATATATTACTGCAGGTGCCGTGCAAGCTTCTCGATCTGTGCTGTTTTCAAGATTTCTTTACATTTTGGAGGCGGGCAATTGTCATATTTAAATGCATTTTTATGTAAAAATATTACGTAGGAAGGCTAAGGCAGAGAGCATGATAATCCAGGTTCAGGGTTGTGATTATTAGGTTAGATTATGAAGAATATTGTCCGAAAATTGTGTGTGAATTCCAATTCCTCGTCCACACTGTGGAAATTGAAGTCAATATTTTTTTTTTTTTTTAACATTGCTTTTTTTTTCAGGATATTTTTCTGATAAAAAATGTTTCATTTTCATATCACGCTAGGATGTTAGGTGCTTCATGTAAATAGGTATACAAGATGCGAAAATATTAGTGTGAAAAATCGAGTAGTTAATGGTATGTGCATGTTTACTTCAATGACATTACCACTTCAGTGTGCAGAAAAATCACTGGAATTCATTCATTCATCATTTCGTTAAAATCTTAAAAATCATTAATGTTCATATTCATACCATATCTGCAGTGATGTTATACTACGTGAATCAATAAATATTCGAGTGATTGCAGATGAACCTTGACCTGATAAAGTCACGGAATCATAGATTTGTGTTGTGTTTAATAAAGCAAATGATTATACTCCAAGTGTTTGAAAACAAAATGAGAGAACTCGGCTGCAAAATTAGCCAGATAAGACAGCATTGTGAGCACAAAATATTTTTTCCATTCCAATGCCGGATTATACAGTTGAACAGATATTGCGTTAAAGGCTGACTCAGAAAATTTCCCCGAGGGTGCGCCCTCATTTGTCAAACAAATAGTGTTCAGTGGTGATTATCCATAATGCTTGTACTAACCACTGTGTGAACTAGCTAAGCTCAAAGCGAAGTCCTTCAGATAGAAAATCACAATCTTTGTTATAAATACGGATCCGAATTTTTGTTACACGCGTAGTAAAGTAAATATAATATAAATAATAATTGTTACCGTCAAATTAGCCTTTTTATAGATTGCGGTTATCAACTTGCCCCGGGCTGCTGCCCTTGGCGATGGACTGGAAAGTTTACTGGTCAGATGTCTGCGCACATGTCAGAGCAGCTGTCGGGAAAGGGTTGTTGAAATTAGCAGTTTTTCTCCGTCAGTTGATTGATATTACAATATAGAAGATGAAGAACTGAATAGGTAGCAGTACACTAAACCTAAGTGTTATATGGGAAAAGTGTCATCGAATCTTAGATTTTGGTGTTATAGATATCGGCGTTGGTACGGAAAATGAGGCAACCTGTATCCGACGGGTTGGGACCTAGAATTTTATAGCTTGTGTAGTTAGCGAGCCTATTATAAGTAGAAAAAACTGGTGTTGTCATGACTATTAAATAGAGAACGTTAGTTCAGATACAGACCCCGGAAGATATATAGATACACGGGAGTGTGAAACTACGGCTTACTGTGCATATAGGATGCGGGACGTTTAGAAATATTATTTCTTAGCCTAGTCTAGAATGGTGCATGAAGCCTGGCTACATGTGAGCAAGCTCCGCGAACGTCACGGCAACATTAGGAGGCGCGTGTGCTGTAATAGGAAATGTACCAGGCGGTGTAGGACTTGGCCCAGATTGATAGATTAAGGAAATTTAATGTACGATTGGATTAATCCCACAAAGAATATAAATAGGACAGATCGAGATTTATTTGATAGAAGTATTAGAGCCGGAAGAGGGGAAGGATAATTTATCCCAAACATCTTCAAGCACCACAAGTACAAGGGCAAGCTGCTGCAAAGAAAGCAAGACTGTTGGCTCAAGAGAGGCTTGAAAAACAAACAAGAAAAAGAACTTGATGAAGGGCGTTAAATGCGTCAAGAGAGAGAGTGGATGATGATAGACACAGGAATACAGAATTGCAAGTTCAAGAAGCAGAATTGGCATTTTATGAAGAATATGACAAACAAGAGAAAGAGCCATTCCTACAAAAAGTACGCGAATGGTTAGAGATACACAATGCACACCACCATGTAGTACAGATTCACCGCCGATGCTCCTGAACACTAGAATGCAGCTTTCAAGACACGTAAAGGACGAGGTAAACCAGAACCAGTGTCACATATGCCAAGAGCACTAGAACCAATACAGAAAAACACAGAAACTGGATCCATTCCAATGGAAACCTACAAACGCAGTAAGAAAGAAAACAACAATAGAACCCCAACTGTTTGTCTGGGGACAGTTGATGTATGAGAAAGAAAAACAGAAAAGAAGTAAAAGAGCAGACCCTAGAAAAAGAAGCAGATAAATATGTTGTGAAGAAAACAACAAAATCAGATTTATTGGCATTTGACCCAGTAGGAAACCTGTTGTAAAGAGAAAATCGACTATAGAACCACAACACAGTTTCATCTTGGGGACACACAGAAGTTGACACATGGATAAGAACAAAAAAGGATCACAATTTGAGCCAATCATGATTGCAATGAAAGCCAAACTGCTCAGATTGTCCAACCAGACACAGTACAGCATTCAGATGTTAAGGCATGCAGAAACACAGCCTAATGAAGGAAAATACTGAGAATGAAAATAGAGGATAGAACAACCGCCTATAGCACAAACAACAGAAGGTCTGTGGTGAATTTGCAACAAGACACAGCACAGACACCTCAGGTGCATATGGAATACAGAACAACCGTGCATAGGTGAGGAGAACCCGCAGATGCAAACGCATCAAAGCTTACCTCCAGTAGTACAGTCAACCAAGACAGAATGATATCACACCGCCCCAGTCAAGTCAACTCGATAGTCAACAACTTCAACCACCAGAAAAACAACCTGCAAATGACTTGACTACACTTACACATATGTAATAAACAACAGATACGTGCATCATTGCCAGAACAGAGTTGACACATTGATAAGAAGACCACAAAAGTGGCATCCACAATTGAGCAATCAGATGCAATAAAGCCACTGCTCAGATTTCAACCAGCACAGCTACAGAATTCAGATTGTAGCATGCGAAACAAGCCTAAGAAGGAAAATACTGAGATGAAATAGAGAAGACCACCCTCCTATAGCACAACAACAGAAGTCTATGGTGAATTTGCAACAAGATCACAGCACAGAACACCTCAGGGCAATGAATACAGAAAAACCTGTGCACAGGTGGAGAGCAACGCAGATGTGCAAGATCAAAGCTTACCTCCAGGTAGTAACCAGTCAACCCAAGACAGACTGACATTCAACATCCGCCACAGTCACAGTTCAACCGAATAGTCAACAACTTTCAACCACCAGAACAAACCAACCTGCAAATGACTTGACTACACTTAACATATGTTAATAAAACAACAGATCGTGCATCATGGCCAGAAAAAAGATTATGACCTTTCAGGGGGATCCATTGAAGTATACAACTTTATTAAGTCATTAATTGGCTTGGAGGATAAGACCCACCGATGACCGAGAAAGTAAACTCTATGTCAGTATACCACGGAGAGGCAAAGGCACTAGTGAGCAGTTGTTTACATTATTATTGCAGATGCACAAGAAGGGAGCGAAAGCCAAAAACAAATTGTTGGAAAGCGATACGGCAATAGTCACAAAGTTGCCCAAGCGGGGTAAGAAGGCGCAGGAATGGTCAGACGTGAAAGAAAATCCAGACGGCCTTAACGAGTTTTCACTATTCCTCACAGAAAGTCTCAACATGATGAACAACATAGAAGCATTTTAAAGAGTGAATCACAGCAGCGCCTTCAACTTATTGTGAGAAAAACTACATACAGACTGAGGATCTATGGAGGAATAAAGTGTCTGAATAGAGGAAGAAGGGACAAGATCCGTGAAATTCAAGACCTTGTTTTCATTGAAACGCCAGGCACAATTGTTCCAACCCGTCTTTGGAACAATTAACAACAATACAACCAGATGCCAAACACAAACAGGATAATGTACCAATTAGGACCAGTAGTACTAAGAGCTAACCAGTGGTCAAAAACGAAAAGGCATTTGCGACAACAACAAAGCAAATCAAGACAAAAATAAGACAATGTCTGTATTGTGAAGCAACAGTAAACATGCACTGATAGAATGCCGAAACTTTGGAAAACAGACGAGTAAGACAAAAAACGAATCGTTTCAGAACAGTTTAGCTTTGGGTGTCTTCCAAACCAGGACACACAAGGCGAATGCCCGCACCAGATATGGCAAAGTGTGACAATGTGGAAGAGCCATCCCAATCCTTCAGGATGAAGACAGAAAAAACCATGGCGAAAAAATAAAGACAGAAAAATCAACCGATACCCAAATGTGAAAAAAGGGGGAGAAAGGAGGGAAACAGAAAGAAGAGAAAGAAAGGGGGAACAAACAAAAGTGAAACAAAGGCTGGTGGGACTGAATGGAAGGAATCAAGTCAACCAATCCACTAATGCCTATTATCCCAGTCGCAATAAAGAGCCAGTGCAGTGATTGGTGTGTACAAACTTATGAGTTTCCTGGACAGTGGTGCGGAGTGTTCATTGAGCCCTGAAAAAATATGCGACGCTTTGAAATAAAACCAAAGAGAAGCTATTAATAGACATGAACCTAAAGAAACAGTAGCACTGAAGTGTGTTGGGACAACCTACAAATCGGTAGTGGTGGAGGTGAGAGCTTTATAGGGACCTACCTCAGAGTTACGTGAAAGATGGAATACCAGTCACCTCAAGGCATGCCGACACAAGCTGACCTGATGAATGGAAAATTTGCGTGAAAATTCAATTGCCAAGCTTTCCTAGGCACGTAAGGGACTACCCAAAGTCAATAATATGGAATGAATGTGCCCGAGGCACTCTACCACTAAAGACAGTCACGGTGAACCAGGTAGAGCCAGCCCATCTTAACCCCACTAGGATGGGTAGATGTGTATGGAATTCTGGAAAGTGCCAGAATTCGAGTGAGGTATGGGCACACTTGTTGCAGGGTAGACCATGAAAGCCCGACCAGTAGTGATAACTTAGAAATATGTTCAGGGCCTATTTGAACCAGATTTCACTGAGAAACTAAGTGATGAAAGAAAAGATGTCCAGTTGAAGTAAAACGCTTCCTGAAGATATAATGGAAGATGGGAATGCGAATCTGCACAATGGACCAATACAAGCACCCCTGCCCTTCAAAAATGATGATCAGAAGCGACAAGCAAAACAACGTACGCAAGCAGTCCTGTTCGACACAACCTGAAAAGACGTTTAGTAAGATATTAAAGACCTTCATGAGCAGTTTACAACGAATTTCATGGAGAGCTGGAGATGAAAGGATATGCAGAGAAGGTACCCCGAGATGAGTTGGATAGAAACGACGGAGAGAGTGTGTGTTACATCCCTCATCAGCAGGATGTCCAGCACCAATCTAAATAATCAGTCAGAAGTAGTCTTCAACCTGCCCAGTGAGATTTGAAGGCGAGTCTCTAAATGAACAACTTACTCAAGGGCCCGCATTGACAATGTCTTACTGTTGTTGCTACGTACGTTGGAGAAGAGAAAGAAGAAAGAAACAAGTGGCCATATGCCGATATGTAGAGTCCATGTTTTACCAGTGAAGTCAATGTAAAACCAGAGATTGTGACATGCTACGTTACCTTTGGTTGGAAAAAATGGGCAAAGATCAAGAAATAACAGACTACCGCATGAAAGTGCCAGTGTTGGAGCAACTCATCGCCCAGTGTGCCAATTATGCATTGAGGAAATGCGCAAGAAGACACAAGACAAGTATGATCCAGAGGTTGTGAAGTCCGTCACAACGGACTCTATGTTGAGACTGTGAAAAGTCGCTTGAAGCTGAGAAGAAGGTGTGAATTAGCCAGGGGAACCCGAAAGGCTTGCTGAAGGAGGATTTAACCTAACCAAGTTCGGAGCAACAGCAGAAAAGTCATAGGGTCGATATCTGTGAGATGACCGTGCTCAGAAAGTGCAAGATATCAATCTGTGTGTGAGATCTGCTTACAGAAAAGAAGAACTCTAGCATTCTAGGAAATGGTAAACATGACCAATAGGGTCTCACGGTTTGAATGGAATGAAAGAGGTGGATCCCAAACCCACAAGAAGTAAACATGTTGTCAGTCATGAGCAAAATCTATGACCCCATTGGACCCACTGCTCCAGATGTAATGGAGCAAAGGAAGATTATGCAGGGACTTGTAAAGACAAAATAGGTTAGGATGAGCCTGTACCCCCAGATCAGAATATGCATTGGCAAAGGTGGCTACAAGATCACAAAATTGAAGAGGTGAATGAAGTTAGAAAGGTGTTACAAACCTAAGAACGTTGGCAGTAGTCGATATTCAACTTCATCACTTTGCCGATGCCAGCCAAGTGGCTATGGTATCGGTGTAGTATCTGAAGTATGAAAACGAGGACCAGCGAACCAATTGTGCCTTTGTGACAGCAAGGGTAGCACCATGAGAACCCTTATATAGTAAAAGGAACCATGGTGCTACAGTGGCTGTAAAACAAGATGCTGGTACTGATGAAAGAGGTAGAAACATGGATATTGACAAATCTGTATTTCTGACAGAGAGCCAAACGTATTAAAATACCATACACAATGAGAGAGCTAGATATCCTGTCTTGTAGCAAATGACTAGCACTTATCAGAGAGGGGTCTGAAGACAACAGTGCGAGTATGTTCAACAAGAGGAACCCCCGCTGATTTCATGGCTTCACGAGGATTGCGTGAGAAGGTTAACCACTAAGCAGCTTGGTTTAATATGGACCAGGAAGTTCCAGTCAAAGAAGAAGAGTGGCTCACACAAGGAAAAACTTTCACAGGCATAGCAAAACAGCGTGGCAAATACCAACACTGAACGTAAGAACAGAAGTGTAGCTACAGAGCAACAAGAAGTTAAAAGTGCTACAGGCAATTGAACATATTAACCGTGATGGGTCAAAGTGATGAGAGAGTGCAGTCGCTGAGCAAGAAGATTTTGTTGGATAAGGTCAAAGAAGACAGAACAAGAAGATGGTGTTAAGAACAGGAGTCACTTACCACAAGAAGAAATAGAAGAACTAGTGATGCAGAGAATGCAGCAATAGTTTGCTACAAGACAAGCATTCAGCAAGAGTACCAAGATTGAAAAACCAATGACAAACAACGTATAAAGAAGCCGGATCTCATGGACGAATCTGGACACCCACTAATGAGTGACGGGCTGTTGCGAGTAGGTGGAAGACTCCGCCATGCAATCATTATGAACAAGCCAAACATCAAAACCATATTCCCAAAGATCACCAGTCTCTAATCTGAGTTATTGACACACACATAAATCCTGCAGGCATCAAGGAAGAGAACATGTGTTAGCTGAGCTCAGGCAGAAGTACTGGGTCATAAAAGAAGGGGTTGCCATAAAGAGCATAGTTCGTACATGTGTAATATGCAGAAAAGATCCAAGCTACAGCAGGCACACAGAAAGATGGCTGATCTTCCAGCTAACCGCCTCCAAGCAGATGAACCACCATTCACACGGACAGGCGTGGATGATTTCGGACATTTCAGATTAAGGGCCCAGAACATATAGAAAAGCCGGTACGGTTGTAATATTACGTGCTTAGCCAGCCGTGCAGTGCATGTGGAAGTAGCGACAAGTTTGGACAGGAAGTCCTGCATAAAAGCACTCCGACGTTCATTCGTAGGCGGGACAGTTAAAATTGATCTACTCAATTAATGGTACAAATTTGGTTGGTTGCAAAAAAGGAACTACAACAAGCCATTTCAAGAGGTAGACAAGGATGTCATTCAAAGATTTGCAGCAGATCATGGAATATCCTGGAAATTCAATCCTCCAGCGGCGTCACATCAAGGAGGCATCGGGGAACGCCAGATAAGAACAGTGAGAAAAATCTTGAAGGGCCATCATGACAGAACAACACCTGAGAACATGTCCAAGGTGAAGAAGAGCTTCATACATTCTGGTGTGAAGTGAAGCCGGTCATTAGGAGTAGGAACCCTACTAGTATCTAGTGATCAGCAGATCTGAAGTCATACCCAACGACTTGCTTCGCCTGAATTCTAATGTAACCCCACCACCAGGAAGAGTTTCAGTGACAGGGAGGTACACTAAGAGAAGTTGGCGACAGATACAAGTTCTAGATGATTATCTTTTGGAAGCGTGGAGTTATGGGGAGTACCTACCAATGCTTCAGAAGAGACATGAAATGGAGACAACCCAACAAGGAAAAATATAAAAGTTGGGTAGATTTCGTCTGATAGTCGACAACACAGCTCCCAGAAGATCACATGGCTCATGGGAAGAGTTGAACAAGTTCAACATAGGGAAAGGGTCTAGTCGAAGGCAAGATAAAGACCAAAACTTCAGCTGCTAACAAGACCAGGACCAACTCTGCCTACTCTTGGAACAAGAATCGGAGTAGCAGAAAAACAATAACTAGCATAAACGGTGACATTTGAAAAAGGTTGAAATGATCAAAGAATCAGAACATGATTTATGATATATGTGCAGTTTAGAATCACCATGCGAAAGTAAGAAAGCTCAAGTTCATGTCAGAACAATTCAAGTCTTCAAGAATGAGAAGTCATCAGCAAGTGCAAATAGGTGTCACAGGAATGGCAAGAGAACCATGAATAAAACAACCATCATAAAATTAGTAACCCCCAAGGATGTTATAAAGAAGATGTAACAATAGAAAGTTACAATAGAACAGAAGAGTAAACAATTAGAAGGTTACAAGAGACAGTACAATGGAGTTACGATTGAAACAGCAAGCGTTGTAACAATAGAAGTACAGACGGCAGAAAAAGAGCTATGGGTCGTCAAGGAACTACGACAGACACTACAAGAAACACCGAGACATAAAGAAACACCGAGACACTACAAGAAACACTTAGACGCAGTTAGGGACAACTGACCAGTGTAACAGTTTTAGACAGACAGTGGAATGGTTTATGGCTACAAGCTACAGTGCATCATGAACTTCGTAAGAAGATTTGTGCTTCAAATGTTGACTAGAAATCGATTTTCTGCATATAGCAGATAGCAAGCGCCATGCCATCTAAAGAGGGCTTAAATGCGAGTTAATATAGTCAAACTGGTTCAGATGTGTTTTGAATTAGTTCAAAGGGACAGATATGTTCTATAGCATATGAATAGTTGAACCTTTTGAGAAGATTCTGAACCCCCCCACATCAAAAGACTTTTGCCACAGACTTATTGTGAATCTCAAATGACATATTGAGTCACCATGTGCATGAAACTGAAACAAGTTGTAGTCAACGGTTTGACAAGCCGGATATGTTTTGCCCTATTTAAAACCCCCATTAAATTATGCCTCTTTAAAATTTAGGTATGATGGGATATCCCCTTTCCTTACGCGGTAACAAGTCAGCACGCGAGCTTAGACAGCAGGACAGTGTGCAACCATTGAAATATGTGTTCCCTCCATCATGTAGGAGGACAAACATCCTGAGCCCATATGTGGTTAATGCTCTAGGTCAGAAAATGTTATAAAGTATTGGGCATTTTGGTAAATGTTTTCCTCAGTCAAACTAATTCACAGAATTCCACTGGGGTATACAGGCAGGTTGGTTTAGTTATTAACGCAGATGATACATGAAATAAATTGGGGACAGTAGATTGCTACTAGTACACAGAAATGATTTGAAATGTGAATCTATACAAACTGAATGTTTATTGGAACAAGTGCCAGCTTCAAATTATAAACCATCATAATGTAGTGTGACTCAGTGTCAAAGGCTTAGAGACAATATTATATGTTGACAATCTTTCGTACATTTAAAAACACTTGGTTTGCCAATTTGGATTATGAAACAGGCAAGACCAATCATTAACGTATGGGAGATTGTTCCCACCTCATAGAGAGACAACATTAGTGGTACCTGATGGTGAGGTTCTCAGTCTTTGCAAAACTTACAAATTTCTCCAGTTAATTGGGGCCGAGTTGTTTGTTGTATTTCGCTTTAGTGGTCACTAAATAGTATCATTTCATGCAGAATCACAAAGGGGGTTGTTGTCAATGTATATTCCATGTTATTTGCAGTGGAATTAAATGGTTTGCATGATCTTTCCCAGGCATTAATTTTTGGAAATCAACATTATCTTGGGCATTTCGTTAAAGCTTCAATACACTGTACTTTATAGAGTTTAGGATTGGTGGATTGTGTGAGTGTTAACAAAAACAATGGCACTCAAGGTTGTTGCTGTCTTTGCAATCCTTAGGGTTTGCCTTTTGTAATTGCTTATGATACTGTGATTTCCATTTTTGCCAGATCTTTGCAATTGTAATTCTTACATGTTAGGATAAATTTCAAGAAAGATTATAGTTTTTGGTAATTGTAAGGTCTGAAACATACCAATTAGGGGGCGGGATGTTACCGTCAAATTAGCCTTTATAGATTTGCTGTTATCAAATTCCTGTCTGATGCCCTCTGGAGCTGGAAAAGTACTGGTTCCAAGATGTCTGACCATGTCAGAGCTGCTGTCGGAACGGTTGTTGACTACCGTTTTCCATCCGTCGTAGTTTGATATTTTACACCTAGAAGTGAAGAGACACTGGTAATAGTTCGAAGTACCAAATAAACTTAAGTCGTTATTATGAGAGAAACGCTTGTCATAGAATCTAGATTCTTGTGTTATAGGATTATCGGCGTGTACGGAAAATAGGCAACCTGTATCCGAGGTGTGGACTCCTAGGATGTTATAGCTTTGTAGTTAGCGGAGCCTACAATAATACTTAATAATAATACCGACCTTATAATAGCGCCTTTTCCACAGGGATACAAAGCGTGTTGGCACTTTTGATACGCTGCCTCAGGAAATCGCACAATCATTTCGCTTCACCTAGGCCGGAAGCCGGCCAAGCGAACATGCCTATCAGCACTTAAACTGTAACATTCCCCATAACAGTTAACCTGAATATCGCTGGGCAGACCGAAGCCAAGTGAGGTAAGTGCCTTGCCCAAATGCAAAACACATTGGCCACACGCGGGGCTCTAACCCACAAACCTTTGGATCCTGAGCGGATCATATCCACTGGCCAAATGTGCCCTTCACATCAGTAGTAATCATATGGCCAATGTTATACTACACATAAGTATTTACTGCATCAAAACGGAACATCGATTCATATCAAACTTGGAATTGGAAAAGATTAGTTGAATATTTTTGGTTCTAGTTGACTATTTGCAATTTATACACTCCAAAATATATTACGAAAGATCTGAGTCAAGCCTTCTTTAATGTACGATATACGGCGGTTTTATATTTATTATATAAAATTATGAAAGGATTGATGACCCTTGCTATCGTGTTTTATGATTTATGAATAGCCATCAATTCTCCTTATTGGATCCTCAAAGGAGATTAAATGTTCAACCAAAAATCTCACCCAATTTCTGATGGGTAAATGAAAAGGGTTTGCAACCACCCTACTACTGTAATCCAGTATTATAGATACAAGGATATGCCGATAAGGACTCTCCGCAATATCCTAAAAAACAATGGGAAAGATTCTGTTTCTGCTTTTGTAAAAGGTGAATTGTGTTTTGGATTTGTGTATCACATGGCCCAGTGTTATAATAGATTCATTAATAATTCCATGTTGAAAATTCCAAGAAATGTAATATTATTAAGTGGACAAAAGGCAAAATCATTGCATATGAGTTACCAATATGCTCATCCACTAAGGACACAGTTCAGGGGGTTGTACTGTAACATACATTGACATGAACGACGTTGTGTGATCTGTGTATCATATATCATACCCCAAAACCAGCGGGTATAATGTCTAAAGACACTGGTGACTGAAAGCTACTTTTTGGGGAACTGTGCCATAGGAATGAGGCTTTTACTAGCTCATAGTGATGATGTTTGGACATTCTCATAAAACATAAGTTCAAGTGTGTAAATCCTCTGGATGGAGAAAAAAAAAGGGGTGTGGCCTAAAAAAACCGCCATATCTAGCGTACTTTTCAGGTCGATTTCTTTCATTTGTCAACATATGGAAAGGATATTAAGATGTGTTTCATAAAAAACAACACAATGAATAGGATTGCATTAAGGTCCAAGGTCAACTTTATCATGCATTTTTTTTTATTCCCGTAGTAGTGTGGGTACTGAGGTACTATATTCATGACGTTCCATACAGAGTACTTACACTAACTTCCAGTTTTCTGTATAACTATGGACTTTTTAAAGGCCAGTATGTTATTCAAGAGTATACTGTTGTGTTGCACAAGAAAGTTATGGTTTTTTTGCCCATTTTTAAATTATGAAAAACATGGAATGTGTGAAAATGTGTATACGCAAGAAGTACCTTTAGGTCCTTTAGCGGCGTATGTCATTTTTGAAGAAAAAGAAAAATGCAGTAGAGTACTTCCCAAGTAATATAATTATGTGGACACCCTAATCAATGTCCACAATAAATTGGAGATGGTTTTGAAGAAATATTTTGTCACCAAAAAGTGTTCATTTTTCAGACAAATTTTGTTTCAGAAAAAATACACCAAGATATCAGATTTGCGTTGGCAAAATCACAAACTAACTACAGATAGTTTTAACATAGAGGGCCAATCAATTTGTGTGCTCTTCCGCTGATTTTTTTTTCATCACAAACATTTTTCCCCTATTGGCAAGTCAAATTGGGGTAAAATCGTGAACCTTGTCTTGAGTAGTTTCATCTTGATTTAATGGCCCTTCACACAAAACTCCTGGGCCCCAAATCATTAAAACCTGAATAAGACCAAGTTGGCAAAAAAATGGGACTTAGTTGCCAATAAGAGTTGATTACTAGGTGAAATTCATAAAACATTTAATAGTGCTAGTGCATTCTAAGAAATCTTGCTAAATTTAGAATTTGATCTAGAGCAACTCTAACTCACTAGTTGGCAACTAAATCAGTAAAGAAAACAATATTTTATTAATTATTTCTGTAAAATTGTACAAGACAATTCTACTGAAGTTCATGCTCAAATTATTGATGATAGTTATGTGACATTTAAATTAACACAATAATATATTCGTCTTTTTGATAACAAAATGTGAGTAAAGTTTATCTTCAATTAAAGGCTGACTAAAATTTGTGTGTGTCAATATAAAGATATATAAAAAAAGGGAAAGGAGGAACTTTGTGTCACCAACCTTACAGGCCCCAAAATAATGCTTATATATTGAAATGAAAATAAATTATCAAACCTTAACTTAAAGAAAATATTAAAGATTTCTTTAATTCTGTGGTCATAATTAAAAAAATTTATTTGTTTACTACAGTTTACATAATGTTTGCTTATAGGCATTATGAAGCTTTATGGATGATTACATTTTGGGAGTAATGAATAAGATTTGCTTAGTAGAAAATATTCTCAAAAGCAGTATTAGGCAGAATAAAGAAAAGAAATTCTTTAATATTTCTTTCACTGCTGAGTTAGGTCCTTCTGTTTGTCAACTCTCGGACGCATAAACCCCGCAGCCGAGCGCAAGTGGCTGTATTAAGCCTGCTATTGAACTCAACGGGGATACGTCTGCTCATTACAGTCCACGGTACGGGTATTTAGCCGGCTGACATTGTTTCAGTAGGAGAGTATGGACCCATCTTTTTCACATTCATACGGGACCAATGGAATATTAATTATTAAAGAACAATATACAGATGTTTGAATTTAAAAAGGAATTTTATTATGGGAATAACAGCCAATTTTGGAAAAAAAAATAAAGATTTTGATGACGCGTCACGGCATTGATTGGTTTCTTATTTTGCTGCGGGGACCCATTCAGGTAAAAAATGACGTTAACGATCCCACATTGGAAAAAAAACAAAACCGATTTATTAGTCATCGTACGTCGGGTTTTGAATAAGTAGGGAAAAGGTAAATGTTTGTATGTTTAGACATAAATAAACCGTTGTATTTTGGAAAAAAAATATAGCACTTCTGGGCAGAGGGTCATATGTACAGACCTTGGATTTAACATAGTCAGGATTTATATAATCGGTCGCCCCCGAAGAGCAAAACTGATACCTGATACCTGACACGTGCACTGGTACCTGAACGTGACAACCAAACTATCATCTCGTACAAGTTTAATCAATACAATACGGCCCAAACCCCCCCACCGCCCACCACCCGACACCCCACACGCCACCCTTCTGTAATACAGTGTCACCGCGTAATCGAGCCACAGATGTGACGACCCCCCCCTCATACAACCTAGTACCCACAGACAAGACAAAGCTCCCCACCCCGTTTCAATGCATTTGAAGGCGTAGTACAGACACACACCTTCGAACCTAACACCTATAGATGATATATATCGCTACTTCTTCTACCGAACTGCTTGATAGCTCAGTCGGTTAGAGCGGTGTTGCAGTAATACGACGGTCGCCGGTCGAACTCCGGCCAAGGCCCACATGGGGTTTTTTTCAAACCACTTATCGTGCGACGGCCATCTCCAGGGAAAGATTAATAAATATATATATTTCATGCAGAGTTCAGTCATAGTGTGGTACGTTTCAATGACCCGTACTTACCAGCATCGGGTATGTAAGATTATTATATTAAATTGTTTTTCAACATGTTCAAATTCAAATCAAGCAAAATAATGCCTCCTTAGTGATAGCCATGAAACAGTAATAGTACCAGTGTCATGTAACGCATTGAATTTGAAACATTTAACCTTGCAGGCAATAACATTGGGTCCGAATTTGACACCCTAAACTTTGTTTACATCCGATTCAGTGATGAATTTCACTGTGCTTTTAATTGGTTTTGTATTGAATGACACAAAACTCCAGAAATTCCCTGAAAAAGTAAGCTCTAAAATCAAAACATAATACCTGAAAATACGCGCCATGGCTACAGAGCTATGCGTCTGTAGCCATGGCGCCCCGATAACTCTATATCAAACAGCACTTTATAATTATTATACACCCCAAAACCATTGCATCGGATATTGTATAGGTTTGAGGCCCTTATATATACGGAAGTTATACAATAATGGCATCCAATTTGATTCATGGTTCAAGGTGATAAGATGGTAATGCTCTAGCTGCCCCGCGTCTTACACCCGTCCGAAAGGGTAGTATTTGTTTATTGGTGTTTTGTGTCACGTGTGGCGCACATACCACCCGTGCATCTGTGATCGCCCGAAGCGGGAGCAGGGCACCGAGAGAGTTCGGAGGAACAAAGAAGAGTGGCAGAGGGAGGAACGCTAGAGGAGGACTGCGTCAAACAACTCCAAGGTGCGGTGTAGCAGCATGAGATCAAAAGTAGAGTATTACAGAGGAGAAAAGTGGACAGAAAGATGAGCTCAGACACACAAGGGCAAGTGAATCCATGGAGGGGCGTGTGCAGACGATGTGCGGAAAATTAGAATTCCAAGCGCTGTTCCAGATGGCTAGTTGAAAACGAATGTTGCTGACCCTAAATGATGACGCATTGTGAAAAATCAAGGGTTAGCTTTGGAAACAGTTGGAGTCAACGTAAGGCGCATTAGTAGCATAATTAACTCTCAAAACATTCTGATAATCCGTCTTTGCTTCAAGCTTGTATTCAAATGTACAGTGAGCATGAAAAATATGTAACTTTTGAGCGCCCATGTTTTGAATACGACCAAGACACAAGTCTTGACTTAAAGCCGTGCAAGTAGTAAAATCGGTAAACCGCCCTCATTGATTTTTTAACGCCCGGGCTCACAAGAACTTCCACAGCTGGGAGCCAATGAGAAGTCAGGATGATTCAGCTAAATAGCATGTAAAAATGATGTCACAAGAAGGCAAGATTATTCTTTGTCGTTCATGAAAACAGGGATGAAGTCGGGCAACATTATTTCTTTCTGTCCTCCTTCTACCAACTTATCGACAGATGTCCCAAAACTTTTTCCTATAGGTGGACCGACGGGTCGAATACTACTATAGTTGGCAACTAGAATTTCTTAGTATGTAACTAGTTAGCAAGGTTCATAGTAAGGTTTTATGAATCTTCAATTTAGATTGCACACTCCGTAGTGGGATAGTCGGGATTTTAGAATCTTACCAAGGCCTTAGTTGCCAGGCATTTAAAACCAAGCAAGGTTTTATGAAGTTGGGGCCCCCCTGATGAAAATGCTAACCAATTCATTCCCTACAATATTACAATTTATGCCATATCTATTTCTTAGCAAATCCTTATAAAATTGCGGTGGATTAAGACCGTATTCTGTTGACCAACGAGCTGCTCTTGGGTAGACCTTAGTGTCTACTTATATCTTTCTGCAATCATATCATGAGTTTAATCGTGTTTAAATGATTACAGATCTGTTGTGATATAATGGCAAAAATGGATCTGGGTTTGAGTCCTTTCATAATATCGTAATAAAGTAGGACGCAATTCTCTACATTTATCTGCGTTATTTCATCTATTTTATCCAATCCTTATGAAATTGGTGTGCAATATAGTATCGTCACAAAAAAAAAGCTTGGAATTTAAGATAACTTCAATGGGGGGCTCTCACACTTACAAGGATTTTGACAGGAACATGAGGAATTTTGGAATATATGTACAGGATTATTAACTTTTTTCTTGGCATCTCTGCAACTTACGATAAATCTAACCCCCCGACACGCCGGCATCTATGACCTGGACCCTCAAAATTATTTTCAGACCTGCTATGAGCTATTTTGACCTATATAAACTTTGCATTCCATATTTTAGTAAGAGTTAGTAAAGTAAGTGTTATTTTCCGAGTGATGACCCTTATGTTATTTCGGAGTAACGACCCTTCGGAAAACGACCGTATGTTTTTCAGAGTAAAGACCCTTATGTTATTTTCGGAGTAACGACTTCGGAAAAAAACGACCGTTCGTGTATTTCGGAGTGATGAACCTATGTATTTTCCGACGTAGAAGTAAGTAAACGCCCTTATGTCATTTTCGGAATAACGACCCTTATAATATTTTCGGAATAATGGCCCCTTATGTTATTTTCGGAATAATGACCCTTCGGAAGAAAAATGACTGTCATAATATTTTCGGAAACTAGACCCTTCGAAATAATGAACCCCTCATTGTTTTGTGGAATAAAGACACCTTCGGAATAACGACCCTTCGGAAGACTGACCCTCATGTTATTTTGGAACTAATAATTTGGAACCCTGTCGGAATAACGACCCTTCGGATAATGAATAAGCACCATTCATTCACAAATAGTGACGGTTATTGGGACATCATTTGGAAGTATGATACAGTACATATGGAACAGATTTCTGGGTTAGTACATTTTGGGACCACTTTCTGCACCCACTTTTTATGCACCCAGTTTTTTTCTGACCCGACTATTAAAACATGTTACAACCAACAGCCACCATTAACTTCATATTAAGTCAAAATTATCGATTAATGGAACTGATTAATTGGCGTAAATTACATTTTACATTATTTATGTTCGGCGATATCTTGTTCAAAAAATTGCAAGCCTCGTCCGCTACACAGCAAGTGTGTGGACTTACAATAACAATGTGAGTCTCGTACAATATCCCAAAGAAAATAGACATCAAAATAAGGTCAACACTTACCTGATGCCAACATCTTCAGTTGCGGAGGTTGACATGCGTCCTTGAGTTGATACCAACTGAGTGAAACTGACAGCAAAACAAACCGATAAATCAACGGAATATCAGTATCCGTACATATGCAATCTGTAATCAGCTGTGCGACAAGCGAAAATCGAAATCCGTGTGATCGAAATCCCGCCGTTTTCCCATTACCACAAGAAAACCAAAGGTTTATAGTCTTTTTCTACAGTCGCTATCAATAAAAACTAAAAAATGACGTACTTCATATGTCCAGTAAAAAGAAAAAGAGAGTAAACGACTGTAATTAAAGATTAAATGAAAAACATTATTGGCGCCAGGAACGTACGAGGTGAAATGTGTTTTAATAATTGTTGTTTTAATTGATTTCCTGCAACGAAAACTTGTTTTCAGCTCAAGATCACAAACAGAAGGAAGGGGATATGGCTTTAATCTTTTCTATCCACATAAAAATAAATAAAGTCGGGCAGAAAAGTTTCGAGGGGGAAGAAAAAAGTGGGTGCAGAAAAAGTTGGTGGAACAGAAAAATGTACCAACCCCAGACTTTCCATGAATTTTGTAACTAAGATAGTTACTCATTGTCGATTTTATGTAACTTTATTGGGTTGGGACAAATACCAAAACATTTTTGAAAATAGTGGTTTCTCATGCCAAATTTGCGGTAGAATCCATAAATCACTGTTATTTTTACTACGATGATGTCTGACGTCGCGAAATACGAAAATTCAAAATGGCCGCCAAAAAGACGTATTTTTCGAATCCATCACTACGTTTTAGGGTAGATACCACTTTTAATAGTCTATATATAGGTTTTGGGGGTCAAGAAACTCAAATCTGAACTTTGAAAAGTGTAATCCTACCTAAAATGAGTTATGTGTGAATTGATCATTTTCATAGTTTTTAAAAATAATTATCACCAGCTTTCTCAAAAATATGAATATCAGTTGTCCTTTCAACCAGTTACGGTTAGTATTTGTTTTTATCCCCCTGGCTTGAAAAGCAGTGAGGGATTTGGTAAAAGTGCGCATGTCAATATGTGTGTGTGTTCCAGTTTGGTAGGTCTTGTTCAAAAAGTTTAAGTCCGATTAAATCAGACTTGAGGTTAAGGTGTAGTAGGGGTTCCTTCATATGTCGATTATGTCAAAGGTCTAGGACCAAGGTCTACTGGCGTCACTCGTGGTCACTCGCGCAAAAACATTCTCATTGAATCGCCTGTTCGAAGATCCTTCATCTCATCCTTCACCTCACACTCGCAGGAACCGCCTTACTCCCTTCCTTTATTTCGCCCGATTAACAGAATCACGACAATACGAAACCTCAATCCCTCCTACTCTCCCTCCTCAGACTTGGTGATTCCAAGTCTTCTTGGGACGTCCCCTCCTCCTCAACCTCCCCCTAAACGTCAAAGCTCTTATTAAAACTACTACCGTCATTTTCTTTTCCTTCCTCAGCACGTGCAAATACAACGACCACTATTCGCTTCTGCCAACCGTCCACCACTTCTTCCAAAAACCAACATCTGAATCAAGTCCTCAGTCTTCCTCCTATCCATCAACTTCACACCAAACATCGCCTTCAATTGCTCTCTCTGTCCTCCTCAGAATCCCAATCTCATTTTCGCTGAGACACCATGTCTCACTCACATACAGCATCACTGATCGCACACAGCTCTTATACACATACCCTTCACTCTTCAAAGCGGATATCTTTTCCCATGCACCAACTCCCCACATTCCCTAAACTCACCCACCCATTCCCATACCTCACTCTAGCTGTCACCCTCCTCGCACCACCCACCCTGTACTAAACCTGTCCCCACCCGCCCCTGTACGTGAACTCCTTCAACCGATTCCACCTCAACACACCGTCTCTGTTCCACCCTCCCTCCAGAGCACCTTCTCCGCATCTTCCACACATAAATCTCTTGCCAAACATGCTCTCTCATCTCCCATGGATCCATTTCCCCATTTCTCACACGTCAATGAATTTGCTTTCACCCTCTCCCACACATGCAACAAACACGGTCTAACCTTACTACTGTCGGTCCCACCCTCCCTCTCCACCCCCACTCACTGGCACTTTTGTCCAAGGTTTACTACTTTCAAACCCTTTTTCTCAAAAGCCTTCTTCCCTTTCCAAAACTTCTCCCTCTGGTCTCCCTCATCTCACCATCAAACCTTTTCGTTTGCACTCGTCCGTTACTACATCACTCAACCATTGGGCAAAAAACAATGGCCGAGAGTAGAGAACCTGATGGCACACCACCTGCACTTCAAACTCTTCAACAAATCAGACCCCACTCTAACTCTCGCCTTTGCTCCTTTCATACAAACTGCATCACTTCTCTAACCATTGCTTCCGATATCCCTCTCCTCTTCCTCCAATCGCCCACTCCAGCACTTTCTGTACTCTATCAATCCTTCTCTTCTTCAGTCCTTACAAAACACATACAAGCTTCTTCCCTTTACTGAATTCCATTCCTTAAGCAACCTCCCTCAAATAAAACACTGCATCTATTATTCCCTCTCCCGGCAGCATAAACCCAAATTCATCTCAAAAGACTTCCACTCTCCTTCCGCTCCTATTCTCTAAACCCTCTCATTGCAAGCTCACCCCCCTATAGGCCCACAACTCATTGCATCCCTTTTCCCTTTAAAAATTTGGAACGACCACCCTCACTGCCCCCTCCTCCGGCATCCCTCCTCCATTAACACTCTCTGACACAACTCCTTCATCACAACATCCCTATCTCATCCCTCGCAATAAAGCATCCCACACGCACCTCCGAGGAGTCAAATTTGACAATGAACTAACCATTGTTGAAAAAGCAATCTATCACGGACTAACATTCCATTTAGCATTCCAGGCTAAGATTGCTCAAATTGTATGATTATTTAATATTTTTAGTCTGATTATATCTTTAAAAAAAAACCGAAATGGTTGACAGGATAACAAACATACTATATACAAATTCCCACATACATCATTTAAGGTAGGGGTAAGTGTTTTAAGAAGGTCCGATTTGAGTTTCTTGACCGCCCAAAATCATAATAACATATTAAAAAGTGGTATCTACCCAAAACGTAGTTGATGAGTCGAAAAATACGTCATTTTGGTGGCCCATTTTGAATTTTACGTATTTAATCGACGTCAGACATCATCGTATGTAAAAATAAAGGTGATTTTTGGATTCTACGAACGACGGACGGCAAATTTGGCATAGAAACCACTAGTTTTAACTATAATTTGTGTCAGAACAAAGTCAATATTCGCCCACCCTACGGTGTTATGATAAAAGACCTCTTAGGTAGTGTGTCACAGGGGTTTCGTGTGAGATGATAGCACAATTTTTTAAAGCTCCGATCCTCACCTCAATGCTTCGGAGCTATTCAAATGCACTGCTCCACTTTATTGTATATAACGGAAGTGCTTTTTAAACAAACCACCGTGATGCGAGTACGCATATGAAACCAGTTCTATTCAAAATCACTTTCAAATTTTAAAATCAGCGCTACTCTACACACATCTTGTCTGTGTGGAAAAAAGAAAATGAACTGAAATATTGATTGGCGCTCAAGACGCACTTCTCCGGTAAACATCGGGTGCAAGCCACCTGTGTGAATCATTGCAACATTCCAGCGGGCCAGACAATCCGCCCGCACCTGCACACGACAGTCCCAAACTGGCTTAATGTATTCGGCGCGAGCGTACAAATGCGGGATTCTCGGACTATATTGTAGGCCGTTGCGTCTAAAAACAGGTTGTTTATTGGGCATTGTCTGAAAACGCAAATCTGCCATTTCTTGCCAAATTGGTCCAAAATAATGATTTTTAACAAAAGTGGACACTTTGGAAGGTTCCCGTAAGGTCCGTGGGGGGGGGGTGGGGGTTAGGAGCATGCCCAACCTAGACAGCACATATCTACAGAATCCACTTCCGCGTAACCCGGGTGCTATCTTATTTCGAAGACGTAAACGGTTGGAGGGTGCTCTTACGTATATCGAATGGTCACACACAGATTTGACTAAAGGCAGGCTGGACTCAAAATATTTAAAATAAAAGACCGTTATTTGGAAATTGGCCACTGTTTTTCATCGAGGTTAATCCACTATAACCTCGACAGATTTTTGACGTCAATAATTTTTTCTTAATGTGGTTTACAAAGCTTGTCTGAGTAAACCGATTTATATCCCCTTCAAAAGAAATGGACCGATCCATTGAACCTCGTTGTTGCTTGGAGCTTTCCCTTCTTCTATAGTCTTCACAGGTTGCGTTGTGCGACCATAGCAACGGTAAACTGGGACCAATGAGAGGTGTCTATAGTAATTATAAGAGGCTTAAGGATTTGAAATGGTCAGATTGAGTCATAAACTCTCTGTCGCTCATCGGCTCAGGTTGTGTGGTGGTAGAAATCGAAAATTTTCCCCACCCACCTCTCCCTTTACGTAGAGTGTTAGATAGTCACTGGTACTGTAAGGGAGGTTATTTGTGGGCGTGGTAATTTGAATTATTTGAGATTTTCTGACAATTTTATGACATTTGCGCTTATATCAACTATGTTTACAAGATTTGTGAACTTATATATTTTGATATTGCCTCCAAAATGATAAGAGTAGTATTTTTGGAAAATGGGTATATTCCTTAAAGACACTATCAGTGATTTGCTAAATCAGAAAATCGAAAAAATCATCAAAAATCAGATTTTTGCATGTATGTAACAAGTACAGGTATCCTAACATACCCTGCAAATGATAAGACCAGAAGCAACATAATAAGGACAGAATCGGAAATTTTAGTCATTACTGTCCGTTCGGACACTAACTACAACACGTAATTGAATGGGGAATCGTATCTTCGAACACTGCCGTTTTCTTCTTTTTCTGTCAATTCTTCAGTTGGAAAGGGTAATTTATGAGAATTCTACAGACTTATCCTTCACTTTGAAGCTATTCCTGCAAATTTCAAATATTTTTCAAATCACTGATAGTGTCTTTAAGTAATTTCAAATGAGATATGATTTCACCCAAGTATCTTGTGGTTTATTTAACTGTTTAGTCTGTTTCCAAATTTATCAATTGTGGTCCTTGAGTCCAGGAGCCATCCATCCGTATCTCGCTTAAAAAAAGGTTTGACCTTACAGCCTCTGCTCTAAAATTTTTGACCCCATATATGCATAGTGTATATGTTGGGGGGTATGAAAAGTGATGTTGGATTAAATAAGCCTCTTGCGAAAAAATAAAAATCCAAGATGGCGTCCAAAATGGTCACCTTTTTTACCTAAAAGAATTGTTTATGTATAACTTTTGATTACAACCTCCAAAAATAGTGCCGTTTACGTCATTTAAACGCCAATAAGATTTTCTACAAGATGATACCAATTTTGGTATAGTTTGAGGATGTTAAGGGTAGAAAATTAGCTTAAAAAGGTGTTTTTTTTAGCATTTTTTGAAAAAAAGAATTTTTTATATTTATATTTTCTTTAATATGGTCAAAACCATTACATCAATGCATTCGATATTTCCACAAATTTGACCTCATATTATACGCAGATGGCATAAAAATATCAGTAACATTCGATATTCCAAAAGCAAGTTATTACGTAACAAAGTTCATAAAGCAGTTATTTGAAATTTAACCCTAAAAGAGCTAGGCTTTTTGGACCCACATCTCACCGCCCGGGGGGGGGATTCCATTGACAAGAACCAAAAAGTACAACATACCTTGTTATGACGTCACAGTGACGCAAAACATAACGTCCATTCAAAAAGCGAAAAAAATCTTTAAAAATCGCAAAATTCATGATTTTTCGCCATTTTTTCAAGCAAAAGTTGGATTTTGGCCATGATGTGTGTTAAAGTATGCGCACACATGCTCTTACTATAAATAAATCAAATAAATTAAGATAAAACGTAGTGTAACTGTATCCTTAGCACAAAAAACTGGATTTCTGCTGTTTCGTGTAATTCAATGGGAAATAGCTTTTCTTCGCACGCAGTGCGCGATTACGCAACGCCGCGTCATAACCGTAGGTCCGATTTTGTTCAAAATGGTCTTAAATTTAGCGCAAGGCTTCAAAGAAAAAAGGTAATCAGTGTCGGCGTGAACAAATAATAAATAGGTGAGATGATGAATAATGAATGAATGTTGATTGCTTTTGTGTTCACAAAATATTATTTTTTCTTGTAGCTACTGTCCTTTATTCACCACGACATAAAAAAAAACAAACAATCAAAAATACATAGCAGACATAATTAATCCGTTTTGGGGCACACACCCTATAAACCCCATCATCCAACTTGTACACGGTTCTGGCACCTGGCATCTAACATATTTCACAGCACTTTGACGCTTCCATGTATAGACCGTATTCCATAGCCAGCCATGTGGTGGACAAGATGAACGCATTCCAGTACTACAAACATTCACCTGTCAATGATCCCTGTGGGCATCGCTAAACATGGATCGATTGACATCTTATTATTGTAGTCCTGGAATGTATGCATCTTTTCCCCCAACATGTCTGGTGCTGACTTCATATATTGATAGCGGTCTATAATATACAAAATGCAGCGATCACTTTTCCATTAAAGGCTGGCTCAGAGATTTCCCGTGGATGGCGCCCTAATTTTTCTAACAAACGTGTTTTTTGCATGTACATAATGCTTGTCCATATTACTAATCATTGTGTGAAATAAGCACAAACGAGGATAAATCGAAGTCCTTTCATATAGAAATCATAACTTCCTCCGGAATTTTATTAATACCGGTGTCCTATGGCACTGTATACTGTGCATAATGTTTACTGGCCTGAAACGAAAATTCGATTCATCTCTAACTTTGGAATTGGACATTTTAAAGGTGACTTCTTAGTTCTCTATGACTATTTTTAATTTAACTACCAAAATACTATATTTCGAAACCTCTGAGTCCGCATTTAATTAAAAACAATCCCGCAAAATGGCCGAAAAGTATCTATCATATAATAACGACGTCACTCAGGCTTCATGCTCCGAGCCGTACAATTATTTGCTCAAAATGCTGTAAAAGCTATCCTCCAATTTATGATAATGGACTGGTAGACTGTGTAGTTTAAGCCTATTATTTCTTCCAGTTTGATGTATGGCCTACATATCATATTGTGGAGAAAATATTAAATCTAAGAGTGCAGAAGTGTAGAATTACATATTTAAAACATAAATATTCCATACTGTAACTAATGTGTCACATTGAGTTATCCACGGCACACCTGTACCAAAGGATTTGACGATCCTACAATGAAAGAAGTAGTGCTCAGAGTCTCGATACATCGCACAAAAGTTACTTATATCTATAGCTCCCATTTTAAACAAAAAATCATTTGACAATAATCCTGGGAGAGATTTCAATGAAAGTTCGTAGGTTGTGAGTCTATTGCATCTACAGGGTAAGTAAAAAATTGACCGTGATTGTGTCCTCCATTTTGATTTTTTAAGTAAAATGTATCTACATATACGGGTATCCTCTGAAAGCTTCGTTCATTCATCTTTAATTGCTGCAAAGATCATTCACATCGGTTAGGTAAGGTTATAGACGAGCTAACAGTCGTTTGGATAAAGTTATCGGTTTGCGCTCTTTCACGGATTCAATTAAAAATGTATCATAAACAAGAAAATCGGTCTATTTTATTGATTGCAGAATAATGTTATGTATTTAATCCATAAATTCCGTCACAATTACCATCGATGCCCTTTAAACCTTTCTTCTATCTACGCCCGCATGACTCATTACAATCATTTGAAAATAAAGTACCCATATGAAGGAACAGACATCGGTGACAACTTTTTGCGGTTTAGAGTATTGTCTATATTTGTAGACCAAAATATGCCACATCTTGAAAAAAGTGTTGCAAATAAAAGATACCATTATCACTCTCCTCTTTTACACCTTTAAAGACACTATCAGCGATTTATCCGAAAGAGTCAAAGCATTTAAAATTGGGAGGAATAGCTCTACAAGTGAAGAATAAGCCTGTAGAATTCTCATAACTTACCTTTTCCAGCTGAAGAATTGACAGAAAATTAATAAAACGGCAGTGTTCAAAGATACGAATCTCCATTGAATTACGTGTTGTAGTTAGTGTCCGTTCGGACACTAATGACTAAAATATCCGATTTCGTCCTTATTAGGTTGCTTCTGGTCATATCATTTGTAGGTTATGGTAGGATACCTATACTTGTTACAGACATGCACAAATCTGATTTTTGATGATTTTTTCGGTTTTCTGATTTCGCAAATCACTGATAGTGCCTTTAAGATACCACTTTATTTGACGAAAACATGACATACCCTTATCATTTTGGGGAGTCATTTGGTTAGTTGGCCGCCGTGCATTCAAATGGGTATCCATGGATAGGGGAAAAGCTGACTACCCGGCTGACTACTTAATTCAAAGAATGTAGCTCGGCCTATAATTAACCGATTGGAATTATCTTTGCCGAATATTAAAGATAATGAAATAGGCTTTCGGATGATACCACATATGTTAGATATTTGTTATTTAAAAATTCAAAATAGCGGACACAATCAGGATCCATTTTTATACACCCTGTATAAGCCACGATAAAGATGTTTGACCAATTTTGATTGTACTTATGAATTAAATTTTATTCTTACTCCGCAATGTAGCAAACAATTGGTCGATACCGGAAAAATCCAGGGTGTCAGCCTGAACATGTAATTTAATGCTATCGTTCCATTCTTTAGGAATGGCAGATATGAGTTTGTAATACTGGAACCAGTTTTTATTGCTAGAGAATTTATCCTGCAGCTTTTTAGCATTCAAAAATTCAAAATTATCCGACATGTCTTTTATATACACAATACCAGATCTAAACCATGGTTTTCAGAAGAACACCTTATTATCAATTTTAATAAAAGAATTACACCAAACAATCTCATTGAGAATACTGGTCTCATCCGGTTTCTTAAAACGAGTGGTAGCTCAGCATTTCACAATATATTTTACACATGTTACAAAAGGGCTCTTAATATGTTATAAGAACTCAGTGTTCTGAAAATTACATTTAAATAGCAGATCACCGTCAACAGGCTGAATTGAATTTATGAACAGCAATTTCCAATTAGCATCATTGGATTTATCATAAAACCGTTTGATCCAGGCAAGACACTTTTATACCTTTTATTTTCCTTGATACACGGATTGAATTGCTTAAAGGTTCTGAACATATCAAAAAAATGTAAGGCGACAAACCGCAACCTTAACGAAGACTGTTCAAAATTTTGAAGAAATGAGGGGCATGCATACCCATTATTTATAACGCAACTTTCAGCTCCGTTATATATAGTATTAATCCATCTCTGGAAAACGGGGCCAAAACCAAATCTTACCAGAGATTTATTTATACAATTCCAATTAATATTATCAAATGCCCTTTCAAAATCAATAACAAAGGCAAAACCAGTAATATTCTCAACATCTGTAAAATGTATGATATTCAAAAGTAAATGTAACATTTTCGCCAATATAGCGACCCTTTAAGAAGCCGGTGTGAAAGCAGATATAGTCCGGCGGGAGCCATAGTCCGGGGCTCCATAGACGATAACGGAATAAAGCGTGAAACTAATGTTGGGTAAAGAGTCAACTGAATCGATTGCCCTATTGTTCACCATTGTTCCCGGACTATGAGTACGCCGGACAATGGTTACTTCTACACCGGTCTGATCATGTTGTATAATCTCGTCAAGGACAAGTTTCGTACGGTTTGCAAGCGTTTTTTAAATTATTTTATAATCTACGTTCAGGAGTGAGATGGGCCTCCAGTTTTCAAGATACATCAAAGATTTTTTGTTCCCTTTGTTAGGCAAGAGTGTAATTATACCTCTCCTTGGGAAAACTGACGGAATAGTTAAGAGTTCACGAGCTGACCACTAATTTCATTCCAAACAAGATGAGTCCTTAAAAAGGACAATCTTCTGTATTGAAGTGCACAAAAACTTGTGAAATGAAACAACACATTGATTTTTGAAAACACAATTTTAGTTGGAAATTTTGTCATAATTTTAAAAACAAAAAAACATAGCAACAGCTTTATTTATAAAGTAATTTTAAATGTCAAAAAAAGCAGAATTACGTTTGTAATGAATGTACTGCCAGGGCATGCATCAATCATATGGTCAACCGTTTACGTGAACAAATACCATCTGTTTTCGTGCTACTTTTGTGGTACATCTGGTATTATATTGAAGTAGAAATCACATTCCAATGAACACCAAGCTACAGTTTCACATGTTTATCATGATTACCCTTTTAAATGGAACTCTTGTCCAATGCAACCGAATCACTATTGTGGTAGTAATAGCTTTCATACATTGCTGTACAAAAGTTGTGCCTGTTTACCACACATGAAATATTAGTTTGCTTTATGAATTAGTTCTATGTATCAGTGTTAAAATTATGCAACACGTAACTGTTTACCAAATGTGCATAGTATAACATTGAAGCATTAGTTTAGATATAATTGGCTATAGAAGTCTTCAACATTGGAATTTGCCCAACAATCTGACTCAGCCAATCAGAAAAACTGTTGCATACTGGTAGTCCGACAAGCTTGGGGAGAACTATCTCATTTCAGAGTTCAGACCCAATATCATGAATATAGTGCAAGCAGGCTCATATCTGGCTATCACTGACAATGGTCATGGTAATATGAGACTCTTACACTCAAGACCAATTACCAGTAACAGCTGAATGGTGTAAACTATTGTGTGTGTGTGTGCAGCACAACAGAACTGTGTACCACTGCATTGGGTTTGGGTCAATTCAGGATTAATCTTCTTGGCAGAAGAAAAAAAATTACAAAATCCTGGTGGTAAACCAGCGGTTCCCGGAGATTTATCATTAAGGGCACTGAACCCGACAGCTTTCAACATCCCCATTCGTTAATCGACCTTCACATTTTAAACTATCTATCGCTATCTAGCTCCGGAAGTGGTTGAGTCATGTCACTATTATCATTAATATTGTTATGTATACAAATTTTGAGAAAAAAAAAACTTCAGCATTAGGATATCCTCAATGACAATTATTTTTCAGACATTCTACAGAGACTATATACTGATTTTTATGAGTATGCTTTTAGGAATAAACAAGTCACATGGCTAATTCAGGCTTGCTATCACATAGCCTCCGAGAGGGGTTGTTGCAAAATTATTAACATAACACCTTCCATTGGTGTAGAATAGGAAGTCCAAATGACTTGAAATCAGAAAATTTGCTATTTTGTGTAGCGAACGTGATAATCATCCTGCTTTGAAGGTTGCTATAGTGTAATATCATGTATAGCATTGTTCATGTACTTATTAGACAGGGGCGAACAGCGGGGCAAGGTTGGCCCCTGACGACTTTTGCTGGAAAAAAAATTGCAAAAATCCCTGGCTAAATCAGCCCTTTTATAGCCCTCTGACTGGGAAAATTGGCCTTTTGACCCCCCTTAGAGGGAAAATTTTCGCCCAAGACTGGAAAATTGCCCCCTCAGAGCGTGCAGGCCCGTTACGCCACTGCATAAGTTCACTGGCAAATACCAATGTATAAGTGATATTTACCAAATTTCCCAACAGATGTTTCATTAGTATTGGCAAAATAATAGGGGTTGCAACCATATTCTTTTCAGAGGTATGCTACAAAATACCTCAGGTAATATCATTCGCCTTAAAGTTAAAGAACTTGATATCACTGTAATACCTGCTTTAGAGTTTTTGCTTTTAAATGTTTGAAAGGGCATTTAGAGCTAAAAATTCTTGATCGATTTAAACGTATCATACATAAATAAGCATTGCATTGTCTTTTAAAATGACACCTACAACAACTGTTAAAAATGTTCCGTAAAATAACATCGTTTTTTGACTGTCGCTGGGACTCACACAGTTAAAAACGACGTGTTTTACAGTTATTGCCCGTTTCGAGTCTTTTTACAGTTATTTGCACTTTTCGAGTCCAACTGGAAGTCAACACACTTTTTTAAGAACATTTTTAACAGTGTAATCTGTGTAATCAAGTGCGGGATTTTGATCATCACAGTTTGCATGATCAAAATGATGAGCACTTTTATGCAAAAAGTACTCAGTAAACCCACTTCTATGGTGTATCTGATTGATGACCTTCGTTAAAGAATAACTCCGTTTCTGAATATGTACATAACTGTAATTTTGATATGACTAACACGTGTTATTAGGTCAAATTTGTAGAAAAAATTGGCTTAATTGATGATTAGGTTCTTGCCATATCAAAGGAATATTAGATACACTATTCAATTTTTTTGTTAAAAATCCAAAAAAATGTTATTTTTCACCAATTTGTAACCCCTTAAATAATTCCTTAAACTAACAAAATTTGATATCAGCGTGTAATCATTCAATTCTCTTTCAGATGACACAAATTTCGTCCAGATGAAGATTGCAATCTAAAGTTACGGCTAAAACCGGTTCATTAGTCCAAATCGTCGGCCATTTTGGACGTCCATTGATTTCTATTTTTCGCATCTGTTGGAATAATCCAACATCAGTTTTTGCTGTGCCCAGAGGTTCCTCTACTTGAATCTAGTCACCAAATTTTTTAGAGCAGCCCGGGCAAAAATATTTCAGTTTCACGATCCCCGTGCCTCCCTACTACTTATGGATTAGATTATTTCAAAGTGTGGTGTGGGACAGGTGTATATTACGCCCTCTCACTTAATGATAATGTCCGAGGTATTTCAATTCGGAATTACCATATGGCAACCCGATGTATAAGGTTATGGGGATCATAATTTAAGGGATATTTGGATATTGGCTAGACTAATTTGTATCATTGTGGTGTGGGGTGTATGTGGATCCAATTATATGCTATGGGAAATAAATGAGCTGACTCGACAGGGAACGCTCTGCTAATTCAAATCTAATAACCTATGTATTTTCTTTTGTGTGGGGATACATTATCATGATATTACTGAGATCTTTGAACGAAGTTTTAAGAGCCGATTTTGTAATGTCACTGAGACAGAGACTGCCATAATAAATGCACGTAGCAGTTCCCCAAATTACTGTTTGGAAATCCCCAATGCCCAAATTGAGCAGATCGTGTCTTACCCCCCCCCCCGCGGAAGTTTTTTGGATGGTTCTATGTGTTTTCGGCTCCATTGTGTTTCAATGGTTGATGACCATTGCCTGGAACCCAAATTGGCTATTTCTGTCCAGAATCAGAATAGTCAAAATAATGATTTTTAACAAAATGGACACTTTGAACTATTTTGCTTCAAAATGGTCAAAATAATGATTTTTAAAGAAAAGTGGACACTTTGGATGGTTCCAGATGGTTTCTGAATGGTTCCCAGTTTCCTTGGTTCCTTTGTGTATCAATGGTTGTTCGACATTGCCTGGAACACAAATCGACCATTTGTTTTGTCTAAAATGGACAAAAAAATGATTTTTTTAAAAACAAAAGTGGACACTTCGGGAGGTTTCTTGGAAGGTTTTTTGATGGTTCCATGTATTTTCGGCTCCTTTGTGTTTCAATTGTTGATGACCATATTGCCTAGAACCCAAATTCGCCATTTCTGTCCAGAATGGTCAAAATAATGATTTTTAACAAAAGTGGACACTTGGGAAGATTCCCGGAAGGTTTTTGGATGGTTCCCGGTTGTTTTGGCTGCAGTGTGTTTCAATGGTTGATGAGCATTGCCTGGCCTTCGATTCAACTATTTTGCTTCAAACAAATGGTCAAAATAATGATTTTTAAAGAAAAGTGGACACTTTGGATGGTTCCAGATGGCTTCTGAATGGTTTCCAGTTTTCTCGGTTCCTTTGTGTATCAATGGTTGTTGAACATTGCCTAGAACACAAATCGGTCATTTTTTGTCTAAAATGGGCAAAATAATGATTTTTCAACAAAAGTGGACACTTTGGAAGTTTTCCGGAAGGTTTTTGGATGGTGTCCGGTGTTTTGGCCTGCTTTGTGTTTCAATGGTTGATGACCATAAAGGTTAAGTATTTTACTGATACTTCTCAGGTTTCTGTAAAAAAATACAAAATTATACACCAGATAGCCTAATCCCTATATCTCTTTTTGAGTTACCGCGGAAGTTTAAAATCCCACTGACCTCTATGACCTGGATAGCGGGCTCGCACGTAATTGAATGGTCGTCGATTGAAATGACCGAAATTCCCCAGCGGCCATTTTAAGCAGGGCAAAACATTGTGAGGTCACCGAAGTCAATACAATGTAGTACCGCTTTAGCCCCTTTGCCCCTGGCCCCCTGAGCCCCCGAACCCCGCTCCCTGGGTCTTCCTGGCCCCTGCCCATGGGCCTCCTGAGCCCCTGCCCACCTTGGGCCCTTCCCCGGTCCCCCTGGGCCCCCTGATCTCCCGGGCTCTCTTGGGCCCCACCCCTGCCCTAGGCCCCCTTCCCTGGCCTCCTTCCCCTTGGGCCCCTTTCCGGCCCCTTCCCCCTCCCCTTTCACCCTCCCCTTCCCTCCCTTCCCCTTCTCCTTCCCTCCCCTTCCTTTTTCCTTCCATCTTCCCTCATTCTTTCTTATTTTTTTATTCATAATAATAAGGGAAGTGGGATTATTCCTTCATTCATCCTTCCTTCATTCATGCATTCATTTATTCATCTTTTAACCAAAATACGCATTTATCTTATGTTATAACATGGTTTCTGGGCTATTTATACTGGCATTTATTTATTTATTATTCACCTTTCCTCAGTTGTTTCATATTTTTTTTTTGCGGAATTTTCTTATTTGTTCACTGATGATCTGTTTTTGAATAAAACAAAATTTCTTGTGTGAAAAACCTCTTTATTTTCCCTTTTTTGAGTAAATTTTCCGTACAGAGTGCCATGACAGTATTGGGAGTGACGACGGCCTTTTTGCCCTTCTATTTGCGGACAAAAATGGTTTCCTTTCGAACGTCACCCGCTATCCGGTAAAGTCAGTGAAAATCCCGGACTGATAAAGTTAGTCCCTCTCACGCAGTACCATTTAGCTAATGTCTTTCGCAGTCTGTGACAGTAGACTAACACGTAGGAAAATTGCCGAGAATAGCTCCGCACGCAGACCCCACAGGTTGATCAAAGTGGAGAATCCTCGCTGATACATTAAGGCCTTTTTATGGTATGACCGTTCTGACGAAAACCATGTTTTGTAGGGATGGAGCGGCCATTGGTAACTTTTAGGCCTCTATGGTTTTTGCCTTGTACCCCTGGGGATCCACCCCCACCCCGGGGGTCCTTTTTTATGGGTGCGGGGGTGTCCGGGGTCCCGTAGAAGGCTTTGGAGTTGTTTGAATCATTTCGTGGGAATCACCCAAAACTGGGCCCATACCACTTAGTTTGGATTTTTTTTACCGTCTCTCCCTATCAGCTAAAAATTTTCGGGACGGATATAACTGTGTTTTTCACCCCCCCCTCTCCTCGAACCGAAAGTGGGTCAATTCGGGTCTTTTTTTTTAAGGCTCCTGGCATTTGTTCTGAGTTTTGGTTGGCCCAGGAGGCCCTATTTGGGTCGGGAGGGTGGCCTCTACAGCCATGTATAAATTACCTCAAATGTCGATAGTCCAAAATACACAAAAACAGTCAAAAACTGTTGCAGCACCAAAATAATGACATTTGAATTTTTCATTTTCATTTTTTTTTCAACGGCTTGTGGGGGGATGCACTCCCGACTACCCTCAAACACACTCCGTAACACCCACCCATCCAGTCTTTAGAAAGTATATAGGTAGATGGTTTATTTACTCCGAATAATAGCAAAATACACAAATAGAAGTGTTTACGTCAAATGGCAAAATTCGGGTTTAAATTTAATTTCCCCAATTTGGCAGGGCCGTACGCAGATTTATTTTTTTGGGGTGCGGAACTTCGAAAAGTGGACCTTTTTTTCGAAAAAAGGTCCACTTTTTGTTCGACCTTTTTGCTAACAGGTGGACCTAACCTAAAAATGTTTTTGAACAGTTAATCACCAAAAAGTGACTTTCTTGTCAAAAAGTTCTCTAACTTTTGGACCTTTTATTCAAAAAATTCAGGCAAACGTGGACCTTTTTTGCGGAATTGGGGGGGGGGGTGCGACCGCATCCCCACCGCGTACGGGCCTGACATCTTCACGCCTAGCCTTCACGCGTAACACCTACGATTCACAGTCTAGAAAAAAGGGTAAGAATTAAATTTATTCCAAATAATAGTCGCAAAAACACAAAATCAGTTCACTTACCAGCGGCACTGGCACATTTTCGAAAATATGAAAGTTTCAGATTTTGTTCTCAATGATATTCTAGCCATTGGAAGGATAGCGGTTCCTTTTTAGACATAAAAAATAACACTAAAAACAGAGGGGACGTTAAGATTGCTTAAGACATCCAGGTAATTTGAAGGCTAACTTTTACTTTTTCCATAACTTAATCAACAAATGTGTATATTGCATGATTATCATAGACTCGTACTCATTGATACTAAAACCACAAAGGTCACAGACCGGTCAAACAGGGTGCATGCTGTGAGAAACATACATACGGCGTGCGCTTTCTTGTGTTAAACGCCATTTCCGTCGTCTGCTGAATTAATGTCGCCGGCGACATAATTATAAAATCGCTCTGTTTACCTATAAGGACGCTGATTTGGTCTTAATCATTTCAGGTGAGGGATAATGTATATAAAAGCTTTACAAACCATGCAAAAATATCGATTTTGAAAAATCTTGAGGGCGCACTATTTTTCAAATGTGCCAGTGTCTCTTTAAACAAATTTTGCACCAAATGGGACCATTTTTGTGTTCAATTGTAATTTTTCCCAACTTCTGACGGGGCACACCCCCATCCACCCTCAGACACTCCTCCGTGACACTTGAGCTGCCGCAGCGTTTAAGCGACGGGAAACGAGGTGACTGAGTGCACTCTAGTCTCTACACAGCCGATTTGGTTTTATACTCCGTCCACACAGTACTAACACAGTGAACGGAACCAAGGTGACTGTGTGGAAGACTGTAAAAATTGTTAAATTTGCACATCGAGCGATCTATGTCACACACGTGTGTTAGGCCAAAAAAAAAAAACTAGTTTGTTTCCAGTAAGTAGCCCAAAAACCTAAATGCGAAATGCGTTTTTTTTAAATTTATTTCTTTTATTTAATTATTTGAAAAGGTTTTTCGGGGGTGCAGTTGCACCACCCAAAAAATCCGCAAAAGGTCCACTTTTTGCTGATTTTTGATAAAAAGGTCCAAAATTTATTGAAATCTTTACAAGAAAGCCCTACTTTTGGCTTGATGAACTGATTCAAAGGTCCAAAAAATGACATTTTAGGGGGGGATGGTCACATTATCTCAATAATTTTTTTTAACTAAAGTGGGTATTTCATTTTATTCATTACTAGATCTGTTTATAACTTTCAGGTCCCCACTAGGGTTAAAGGCCAGCTGTTAAGTAGTTCTTTTCAACGGCATTACTGACGAGAACAACATGTCACAAATATCTGAAGCGATAAGGCCACGTTCAAACGTCTTGTAAAACTTCATCGTACCAAGATTGCCTTGAGCAAGGATTCGGCGGATTTGGTCTAACTTCTTTCCTGTTTTATGGTTGGGTTGTGCGAAATCACCTTTTCGATTCATGTTAATAATCAAATTTATCTAGTTCTGCTTTTTTGTTTTATGTTGTGCGTTTATGTTGTGGCTTATTGATTTTCGTATGTATTGTAATCTGTAATTTTTCTTTTGTCGATTGCAGAATAAATAACAACAACAAACAAAGAAACAATTAAAAAAAAATTTTTTATATTTTCAAGGATGCTGAACGAGATTTTCTGAGACATGTTGGAAATATGGATAGAGAGCGTTTCAAAATGGCCAACACCTTTGGTAAGTAATAACATGTAGGAAAAATATCAAGTATTAGTTTCTTTGTTTGTTTTTCTCTGATAAAAATGATATCTATGAAAACGTTTTTAGGGAGAAACTGATGTGCTGATGTTGTACTTATTGTGAAAACTTTGTCCATGCCAAATTACTCAATCTTCTCAACATGATTTGTGATTTTTGGGGAAACTTCCACAATTCCAACCCTATTTTATACAAAATACTTATGAGAATTCGTATCAGTGGGCGGGGTTCAGGTAAGCAAAAACGCCCAATTAGCATTGGTGTTGTGAGACGATATGAGATAGTGCGTTGTCGCGACAAGTGTTTACGCGCGATGTATAACTTAAGGTCCGCAGGGCACGCGCAGCTAGGAAGGGTTGGTTCATTGGACAGCGGGGGACTAGTTTGCTCTTTACAGGCAGTGAAGGTCATTAATCTCACCAATTCGGTCAACAGCGATCACTTCTTGAAGGCCAAACCACAATTTTGTTTATGCGCATGCGCATATCATTAAGCTGCTAAAGAGAGCGAGTGCTCTTCAATCAGCTCTTAAAGATCTCTTCACACGCTTTTCCGCAACGTCTCTGCGTTGTAAACGCCCTGCGTCATGCTTGCTGGGCATGAAGTATTGTAAAACAATAACATACAGCATCTATTTAAAGTTACAATTTATCTTTCACTTTCTGATTTTGAGCTCACAAAAATAGTGGAGAATGGTGCATTTGGACTATTGAATATATGTCATCTGATTTAGATAAAGTTTGTCAGCATATTTAAATATTAGAGATTGGAAATGTAGAACAAATCATGGTATCTGGTGATCATTAAAACTACTAGTATTGCCAGTATTGGGAGATATGGTGTGTTGTAGTTTGTTGAAATGTGCAGAGTCCAATGAGGTTCAATGAGTCAGAGTCAAGCAGGTCTGAGTCTGCGGCGAATCCTAGTCCATGGCATGGCCTGAGTTCGAGTCCATGGAGACACGGTCCGCGTCAAACCGAGCATGAGTACAAGTATGAGTGACTCGGACTCGCCAATTAAGTCCGGACTGAGTCCTGCTGTCCTAAACTCCAAATCGTAGTGCGTCACGCCCCCGCGTCACGCGTAAAATCTGCAACCGATTGCGTAAAAATTGTGTCAGACAGCTTAGAAGAAACATTGCTGAGCGGAATGTCCAGACAACCAGATGTCATTTTCACAAAGGAAAATGTAAGACCAAAACAATACAGTGGGGCTATCGACACAGGGCACCAGATCCAGCATTACTGTATAAGACATATGTGGTAGCCCCAAGATCCAGATGTTTGTGAACGGGGCATTGGACTGCTGCACGATGCCCACAATTGTTCATGCATTTTACCGCATGATGTTCGACAAATACAAATCTATCGCGTAAGTGAGTGCACGTCAGTGCGTAAAGGAATCGCGCGTTATTAGGCGGGACACGTGTGATGCAATCGAAACCGCGATAGAAGCGTGCTCAGTATCCGCCTCCCTATAATTTCGATCTCAAGTTGAGGTTGACGTCACTGTAGCGTTAGGTTTTGCATCAACCCTAGAAATGCACGCGATGGCATTTCAATTGCAACAAGCACGTGAATAAAGGCAGCACAAATCGAAAATGCTTAAACGATGCAGGGTCACGTCATTACGTATACATTACCCGCAATGATCAAGACAACAGAGGATATGCTTTGTGGCCTGTGCAGCGTGCAGTAACACGATACTACATGTTATGTAAATAGTCTAATACACCAGGCAAGCCATGGCCAAATTTGATTGCTGGGGTAGATAGCCCAGAAGTGTTCTTCAAAAATTTCCTATATGCTCACACATGTATCATGGGTATATGGTTCCTACTTGAACATTAGTAGCCTATGTTACAATCACGACCATACACAATACGTGATCATCAAAAATCTCAGTGCATGCAAGCTAGGGCAAGCCTGCTTCAAATAAAAAATCGCAACTACCGGCTCGCTCGGCAATGGTGACGAGCTAAATATACTAGTCCATCTATGTAACAAAACATCCAACGCTACTTTTACTCTTTCCATGCAAACAACTACTTGTGGTTGAATGACGAAAGAGAGGAAGCACCGGCAATTGCAAAACTAAAAATCCCTAAAATATTCAAATTTCAAGTGCTTTTCTCAAAATTCTCATCCAACATATTGTGGTGAGAAAGTGTTCAAAAATAGGTGTCTAGCTATATGCCAAAATGTGTAGAGGTCTGTTGGTAGATTAAATGAATTGATATGGCAAGTGAGTCGATTTTAGCGGATATGTCGCATGGTAAACGTACATTTCGCAACCTCTAAATACCAACTCAGTAACGAAATATTAATGACCGTCACCGCCTGCTCCTTTAAGTAATATTATTGAAATAAAAAAAAAATCGGTGATTGAAAACAACCAAACTAAATAAGAATGAGAATAATGTAGGGATCGTAGTGGATACCGGCGGTCGCCGGGCATCCAATACTCAAAAATTGCGACAGCCCATCCAAATTATGGACACGCTATTAGAAAGCAAACACAACAAATCCGATCTTTATTCTCTAATCACAGAGGTACATCTATTGGCAATAAACTCTTTTTAATATGGCTACTGTTTATGTGTTACATTGAAAGTGAAAATATAGGTTAGTGTGTCTAAGTTTCGAGTGGCGTGTCGGGGCGCAGTTTAACAGTTACGCAGGACCCACACAAAATACAACAGCTCACTGGTAAGAAAATACTATTAGATTCTTTTCGCCTTCCAAGGCAGGTTTTTATGCAAGCTGCAGCACAGACGTAGGATTTTCAATTGAGTTACGGATGAACATTGAAAACGGGAGTCGCCACACAACTTTAGAGAATATGCGCTAGGACTCGAATGGGGGTGATTCATGTTTACAGGCACTCAAATGCTCTCAATATATAAAAGCAGTTCATTTTCCATCAAGTACAGCAAAAACCGAGTGAAAATCGGATTGCTAACTTTTTCCCCCCTATTCCACACTGTGTGGTCTATTGGAAAGTGACAGTTTTGGACATGCGAACCTTATGACGTCATTGTGACGTAATGCTGCTAGGCATGTTGGTACTTCATTTTGGTATCCAAGGGAGAGGAGGACTATAGCATCTATTGGTACCAAAATCAAGTGATATTCTGTGTTGTGCTAGGCATGTTGGTATTTGCTTCATCACTGTGGGATAACATGTATTTTACCTATACCCCGGTGGCTGTTGTTTTGGATGAAAAGGAGGCGGAAAAATTTCAATTGACAATTACTTAAAATATTGTACAAAAGGGGTTTTTAACAAGGCGGGAAACAATTGAAGGGGTAGTAATCACCCCCCCTTCGTGTAGACGCGGGGTTATAGGGACATAATGGCATGAGAAAAAAAATCTATGAAAAGGACCCTACTGAAATCACGTCCACGAGTTGAAAACAATTTGGAGGTTTACATTCTGTAAAAACAGTAAAAACACGAAGAGTCGGTGGGGGGCGGAGGTGGAGTTTTGGCAATTTCTGGAACAAGGATGCTGACATACTGCCAGGAATTTTACCAACTTGAAAGAATGTGCGCCACACCCCCCCCAACAAAAAATACAAAAGGCCGCTTTATGATGTAGAAGGTCCGCTTTGTCATGTTGAAGTCATTATTCAAGTTGAAAGTTTGCATGCTTGGTTAAATGTCTGTTGTTTTACGGTTTGTGGTACATGGTATATTAATGCGATGATGTCATGCCACACGGGCCTGATTGTATATGTGCTAATCCCGGCTAATTCATCTTTCACTGCCAGATCAATATCTTACTACTACAAGCCTTTTAAAAAGTACAATGCCTGACTCCCGGTCTGAATGCTTATCGAATTGGTGTCGCAAAACCATGGCTAGATAACACTGTAAATTCTGTCAGGGCTGTGAACAACCTTGCTTTTCTTTTTCCGAACAGCCACAACTGCCCCATCGCCCCCTGGAACTCTTCCTGTTTTTACTGTTTTTACAGATGTAACATCAACATCCAATTTTTTTTGGCAACTCGTGGAAGTGAATTTGCAGTAGGGTCCTTTTCATTATGTCATTTTTTTTTTCATGCCATTATGTCGCTTTAATGCTATTTATGGGTAATGCTATTTCAATTATAAGGATTGATGATAAAGCCCCCTAGAAAGGGCTTTCAAAATGCTAGCAAAACATTCCAGAAATGGTATATTAAAGATAAAAACACCATCTAAGAGTAAAATGAATCAATTGAGGGGTTCTCTTGCTAATTATTGTGTTATGATATTCTCCTATTTACATATATGATTTATATAAAGTGCCTGGAGGGCGCTTTTTTCAAACTGGCTGCAAAATTTCCGATTTCCGACCAGTTTTTCAGCCAGTCATGAAGCAAAATTGGTATTTATTTGGCAAGATGGTGTCCTAAGTAAGCATACACATGTTTTACTCTAAAAATAAGTATTTTGTCAGTATGTGAATACAGTGCCAATAACTAAAGTACCATTTTTTATGGGTCATTTTCCATATTAAAAAGTATAGGGGCAATATCGTGTTTGATCCCCCACGTAGCCTTCTACTCCCTAAGTTACTAAAAAATAGGACTATACTAGAGTGTTGTAACAAATATTTTCATCTCATTTTATTGTGTGATGTAAATGCGTATCATCATATGGACTATTACGTTTGTATACATAATCGAGTTTCGCTCCCCGTTTTACTTTACACCACTTTCCCTCTTCCAAGGAATACAACAGGGGAGGCTGATAATTATAGTCTTGTTTTGGCACACGGAAGACTTCACTACATGAACCAAAACCCTAGTTCGCCATCCGTTCAACACAAAAACCCGGGAAATTCAAGATTTGATATTTGGCGTTCATTTTCCAAGTTGTACACCTTACGCACTAGGTGCCAGGTTAATTGGAAAATAGCATTTACTGAGTCTAATTTGAATTTAAGGTTTATTCCTTGAATGATCGCGGTGATTAAAGTCTGGGCTCAAGCCTCCGATATTTGTTATCACCCGTTTTTGCCAACTGTTCTAATCACTATTCTGTTATACTTTCAACAAAATACGGGGGATTCAAGATCCGAATTCTTGAGCCCAGATCTTTGATCACCCGTGATCCCCTTCCTTTCCGTCTTAACCTTCTTACCTACCCCCAAAACTACTAACCCTCTTTGCTGATTAAAAATAACACCAAAAGAAAACATCCCCTTTCCCGTCTACGGACGTGTGCAGTTATTTAGATGTGTTGGTATAGTTGGTCCTATATATATAATCTTGTTTCATCAACCCCCGAGCTATTTTCATTTGTCCAGGATGTCTCCGTGTAAAGTAAAGCAACGGGTGGCCAAACACGATTATATAGATAGTGACACTTGTTCTAATCCTAGTCTGTTATACGTTCAACAAAATCCGGGGGTTCAAGATCCGAGGCTTTGAGCCCAGATCTTTGATCACCCTGACCGAACTATAGCATCAGTTCTAAATCCCCTTTTTGTCGAACGTATACCAGACTAGGATTAGAACATGTAACAAAACGGTAGATAAAAGATGGGAGGCTTGAGCCCAGATAATTTGATCATCCCTCGATCGCTTCTTCTCTTACCTACTTCATAACCAATCTTGTTTCGCGTCTCCCCCCCCCCCCCCTTAGCTATTCATTAATCAGTGAATTCTCCCTGTTAAGGATAGCAACAGGTGGCGATTATATAGTGACGAACTATAGCCATAAATCCTAAATCCCCTTTGTTGTCGAACAATAACAGACTAGCATTAGACCATTTACAAAAACGGGAGATAAAAGATCGGAGGCTTGAGCCCAGAGTCTTTGATCACCTCAATCACTCATTTTTCCTTCTTAACGCTAGTTCGTCACAATATTGTTTCACTCCCCCGTACACTCTAAATGAAATGGACGCTGACGTTACAGAAGAAAATGAACACTCTTGGATTAACAAAATTGAACACATATTTACCATGTATCACAGGGTGTTCAAATGTAACATTGATAGAACCCATTAGGTTCTTGTGAGGAACTCATTTGCACCTTTTTTGTGTTCTACATTCGAACACCTGAACACGTTTCTAGAAGTTAACGGCCCATTTTTTGGTGGTCAAATTAAAGTTTTGAACACAGGAGGGTGTTACCAATAAAGTGTGTTAACATTAGAACATGTCTGTAAAAAATGTATAAATGTGAAATATAGTGTGAAGAGTTAGAACATGTGGTGTTCCATATTAGAATACTCAATGTTCAAAATAGAATATGGTATGTGTACAAATGAAACACAAAGAAATAATGTGTTCAAATTTGGGTGTTCAAAAATAAATTTCCTTCAAAAGTGTGTAAAAATAGCCAATTTTGAACATGTAATGTTAAAAATGAGAACATGATCATAAATATGTGTTTTACTACTCTGGATGAATGTCAAGATGACAGCAATTGTATTTGTTTCCAGTCCAAAAATGTAATCAAAGAACAACAAATGCAAAGAAATAATGTCAACGTTGGAAATCAAAATATTTAATTACAAATTCCCCCTTTCCAACTATTACAATAACATGAAAGCAATTGCAATTAAATATACTCAGCATGAAATATAACCATCCACAATTGCAATTAAATATCTCAGAGTGATATAAACCAATTCAAAATTTTCAATTCGTTACCCCTAGCTAATCCACAATTCAATAACAGGATAAATTTTGAAAAATACAAGTCCCGTCATAGACACTCCGTGGTAAGGTTTTCCACTCCGCTCTGAGTGAGCACGTCGAATTCAACAGCCCCGATCGACAGAATAAAAAAACATTGTCATTAATATGTGGCCTCTAAATTAAACAAAATAGATAAAGTTCCTCTTATTATATACCAATAACCTCTCTTGGCTGCGATACACAAGTCTTAAACGATTCCAGCTGATTAATTTTTAAGATGATTGAATGGATATTTTTCTTCCAGCTGCTGCACTGTTCTCGCCCAAGTAGAAAGACTTGCCGCTAATTGTAACGTGATTTCTCGAGAAAAAATACCCGGATGACGAACGCAGCGGCGTTCAAGTAATTGAACACCGCACAGAAAATCCGTAAAATCATTAGAACATCTGGTGTTCAAAAGTATGTTTCAACGATTGGAACACTTTTTGCTTTCCTTTAATATTTATTTGTCGAGCTTTAAATCGACATTCTGCCTTCGCAGGGTATAGTGCCTAGGCCTACCGTAGCTATGCTCGCCTAAGGGAGCCAGGGCCCGGCTAACCTAGTGTGCCAGCAGGAAAATGGGGTTCAATCAGACGGTCTTCATCACAACGTTGTACTTCTTTACCCCAAATAATTATTAGTGCCCGTGTATGCAGCCTACCTTTTCTTTAAAACTGTTTAATAATTAGACTCTATCGACCACCTTTTTATGGTCGCGACACACGAACGGTGTTTACATCGCTAACGTCTAAGTCCATCGGTTTGAACACATTATGTTAAACAGGTGCAGCACATATTTTAAATACGATGTTCAGAACTGGAACACCTTTGAACACCTGACGTAAACAGTGAACAGTCTGTCAAAATGGTGTTCTAATGCATAACATCACACGTTCAGGCCCTGTTAATTGAACACCAAAATTACGCGTCATGTATCGGAACGCGTTCATTTCATTTAGAGTGTAGCTATTCATTTGTAGCAGTGAAGTCTACGTGTAAAGTAGAGGCAACGGGTGGCCAAACAAGATATATATCATCGTCGGTGTATTCATAGTGACGGATTAGGTAAACAAAATACGATTTTTTTGATTCTGAGAAAATCGCATTTGTAAAATCGCGAACTGCTAGTGGTCCGTACACATCCCCACTTACGATTCAACACAAATCAAATCCGATTAAGACACGAAATTTAACAACTAAAAATTTATTTTAGCTAATATTCATGAATTCATTTTACTTGATAAAATGGATGTAAACTTGGAAAATGTCCACTACATCATATCCGTTCACACAAACCACCAAAAATACGCAAATCGGCAATTATGTCATGACATCGTGACGGATGTTGAATTTTCCCTATACTAAAGCGTTATTCAGCATCCGTCATTATAGAAAACAGCAATCGGCGTTTTCTGAACATCCGTCAAAAACAACAGCCGTCAGCGCGAATCTGCTCAATTTGTTTTTACATAATGCTGGAGGGTTGAGTGGATTGCCGCGATTCACGCTTTGAACGTAAAATATCATATAAATTTCTACTAATATCGATATTTATAAATTAATTACATCTTTTTCTTTGTGTCAGTTATAAATTAAGATGAGAATATTTACTTAAAAATGTATTTAAAAAGCCTTGGGGAAATCAAGTATACACTTCTTTGACAGAGGGTTCAACATCCGTCACTATGTAATACACCAAAGTCGCTGTTATGCAACATACGCCAATATTGCAAAATTTCTAATTAGATTATAAGAATGAGTGCTTGGCAAGGTTTTTTTTTTTTCTGGCACTTGGCATGTTTAGAAGAATTTTGTATTTAGTACTTATTTCCCTTAATTTTTGTAAAATGAATAAAACTTAACATCCGATCACTATGTATAACACCCTACGATATGTGATCAACTACCAACATTCTTAAAAGTCCCAGAAAATGAGATATAAACTAGTCCAAATTCTTACGGGGCATTCCATTCCAATAAACAGGGCCACAAAAAAGTAATACAGTAACCAGTGCATCATAAGTGAACTATTGATTTCATCAGTGCCATAATATTTCCACACAACCAGGCACCTGGAATTTTCTATTAACTCGCGGAAAAATCAATAGTCACGAATGTGTCATCACCAACCCAAATTGAATGCTTTCTCGCCCTCCTTGTAGACGTGACACAAACAACATCAAGTCTAGGCAGTGCCTGGCCTGTACTAAGGCATCCCCGGTCGTAGGACAGAAAAGGGGATTTCCTTGGGGGTATTTTTTAATCAGCAAAGAGGGGTTTAGGTAGTTTTGGGGGTAAGAAGGTAAGAAGGAAGAAAGGAGTGATCACGGGTGATCAAAGCTCTGGGCTCAAGCCTCCGATCTTTAACCCCCCGTAGTTTTGTCGAACCATTGAGCCAGTCTTTGATTACCCGTGATCACTCCTTCCTTTCTTCTTAACCTTTTTACCCCCCTACTGACGGTGGATGCATTATTAAGAAGGTTGGTGTGCTGGTCACGATATAATAATATATATATATCTCTATATATAGATATATATATATATATATATATATATATAATAATCTGTTTGGCACCCCTTGCTATACTTGACACGGAGACTTCACTGTACAATTGAATAGCTACGGGGGGGTGAAACAAGATATATAATATAGTGAACAACTACCAACATTCTTAATAATGCATCCCCGTCCGTAGACAGAAAGGTATTTCCTTTTGGGTATTTTTTAATCAGCGAAAAGAGGGGTGGTTAGTAGTTTTTTTTTTTTTTTTGGGGGGGGGGTAAGAAGGTTAAGAAGGAAGGAGTGGATCACGGGTGATTCAAAGATCTTGGGCTCAAGCCTTCGGATTTTGAATCCCCCGTAATTTTGTTGAACGTATACAAATAGGGTAAACAATTAACAAAAAAACGGGAGATAAAATATCGGAGACTTGAGCCCAGATCTTATCACCCGCGATCACTCCTAGTTCTGCTAAGCATAACTCCACATTATGTCTTTACATGTTGTCATTAAGATGTGGAGTTTCTGCAAATCATACGTAATACATTTCCCCCTGTCACCTACCTCAACTTCGTCGATCACAAATTCCCTCCAAAAGAGCGACCCCCTGCTTTCCACTATCATCACAAGTTGACACCACTTACAATGCGTGACATATGTGAAAAAAACTCAAAAGAAATATAAAATCCAAATTTTGAACATCTTTTGCGACTACATCCTCCAAGGCGTTCAATGCATGAGGAAGCAAAATCGACAAGGCACTCAGATGGTCATGCAATACGTCCACGGGTCACCACTTGTTTTCGTTTGGTTTATTCACAAGGATTAATTTTCTCCTGTTTTCTCCAGTAAGCACCTGATCCTAGCCCATCGTTTCGAAACTAACAAACATGACGGCTCAAGTGAATACAGCACAGTGTAACGGCCGCGTATACAGGGCTCAGGATTCGGTTGGTCCAGGGTACCGGTACGGTATGTGACCTTCCGGATCCAAAGTCACCTTTATTCAGGCCGGTTTCAAGCCATTCTTGCACGAGAACGTTTTTTCCCGATAAATATGATTCTAACTTTTTCGAAGGAAATTTGGAGTATTAACTCTCTGAAAAGGTAATATATATAATAAGGAAATATAATATCAACTCGGATGCTGAATTGCTTGGATATTTTTGTTCGTGTCCGCAGTGGTGAAAATTTTGCTTCTTTGAATGGCTGTAAACACAGGCAACAGTCAAAAGTTATTCGTAGGTATTTGCAGAACTCCACATCCGTTAATTACAACCTGTTAAAGACATAATGTGGAGTTATGCTTAGTAGAACTAACGATCACTCTTCCTTCCACAATACTAAACTATTCTGATATACGTTCGACAGAGATACATTTTCTAGAATGATGGTAGTTGGTCACTCTAAAGGCCTATAATCTTTTGGCAACCCGATGCGATACCTTCACATTAGACCAAGTGTGCAAATAAATAGCAACTGGTGGATAACAAGAGTATATAGGCCTATAGTGAAGACCTACCAAAAATCTAATATCAGTATTTAGATCGTGGTAGTTGGGGTTAGCTATAAGCCTATATGCCTATCTGTCACGCAATCTTGTTTGATCACCTTTTTACTATAGTTTACACGGAGACTTTTAACTGTCAAATAAATAACCATGGGGATAATGAGGTTTATTCCGTGATCAATACATGTTTATTGCAACATTTGTCTTTTTGCGCACCAGATGAGAACATTCACGAATAACCTTAATTCAAACTAGACTAAGTAATGCAATTTTCCAATTACCCTGGCACCTTTCGTATAACTTGGAAAGGAAAAGGAAAGGTTGCTCTACTTCACGCAAGTTCAACTCTTGTTTTTTCCCTTTTTTGTTGAACGATGGCGAACTAGGGTTTTGGTTCATGTAGTGCAGTCCTCCTGTGCAAACAAGACTCACCCAACCGCCTCCCTGTTGCTTATTCTTTGTCCAGGAAAGTTTTGAATGTAACATATACAAACGGGGCGAAACGCGATTATATACACACAATAATCGTTAATTCCATAAAGAAACGCAATAACGTCACACAATAAAAATGAAAACAATATTTGTTTTACAACACTCGTAGGCATATTTTTTTCAGTAACTTAGAGGTATCTGAAGCTACGGGGGATCAAACACGATATTGCCAGTATAAGGTTTAAATCAAGACGACTGATTGTCATTTCCTTCGTTGTGTAGCCATGGGTAGGACAAATTTAACCACCCAATAGCACCCAACATCCACCAACGATATTTTGGCGGATTGTTTGATCGAATTGACATTATGTTTGTATACACAAGCACCCAAACTGATAATTATTATTCCGTGCAATATTAAAAAAGTCAGCGCCCAGCACGGAGACTGGTTTTGAATGCGTTTCACCCCCTTGGTGGCAACCACCCCTACCTTCCAATTTTGAGGACACCTGACCTCCCTGAGGGCGGTACCTGTCCTCCGCTTTTTGTTTTGCTAAATGACCACAGAGGATGAACTTACAATTACATTAAAGCCGGAGATCATAATTCGTTTGCGTTTGTGTGCGACAGGAATCAACCGTTAGGAGGTTTACCTAAGAATTTGCACCGAGGGTTAAAGCTAAAACAGCCATCTTAGAGTAAAAAATGATCTAAAATTTTTTGAGGTATTTCTTAAGATATTTATTTGTTACCTAACTAGAAATGTGCATTTTTTTTAAATGGCTGGACAAAATTTCATTTAAAATACCTTATGACATTTCAGAATTTAAAATATAGTACATTTTATATTAGTCGAGCATCCCCCTTAATACATTTTGATTTTGGCCCTAATTGAAGGGAGATAAATATTCTTGCACTCCTTCAGCGGTCATTGCTAACAATATTTCACAATTTGATGTGGTTACTAATCCACAGGTATATACTAATAGTTTAAATCTAATGCAAAAACGGATGACATTTTGGCAAGTCATTTTTAAAAAAGTGCCCTCTTGTGGTCTGTCATAAATCAAATAATTTACAAAAAACACCACAATAATATCTTTACGAAATCCCCCAAAATTGTTATTATTTTACTCTTCGCTCTTTCTCCTTTACTTTTTTGGTGCCATATTTGGAAAAACAAATGCCCTCTAGCGAGATTACCTGCATGTACATTTCCCAGAGATTGGACTTAAAAAATTGTTTCAGAACAATTTGATTAACATTTTGCCATTTGATAATAATAATAAAACATGATTGGAAAACCTCTGTTTGGGATCCCATTATATAGGTCATGGATACAACCTCCTCAATAGAATTTAACTACAAATTCGTTTTATGTATCACTAGGTCGACGAATATGATAAATATGTCCTTTTTTGCCAGATGGCTGAGACACTGGAACACATACTTATTAGGCAGAAAGTAAAAAGTTAAGATTATTGTGGTCGCAATTACAAAGTCTCAATTACAAAACTGTTTTTTTTAAGTTAGCTTGGTGGTCCCATTCTTCTAAATAAATATCCAATATTCTCTTTTGGTTTTGTGACTTTAAAAATATGCAATTCTGCCTTAAATTTGTTGATCATGTTAACAAATTCTTATAGACACCAATGTCAAATGTCCCCGTCTGTCATTTATTGTCTCAAAAGAAATTACAAATTAGAAATAGATCCCTATTGAAAAACTCAAAATATTCCTTATTCAATACCAAATGGCAGTTTGAGGGGCTTTTATATTGATTGATAGGAATGTAAATTCGAGTTAAGTATATTTTTTCTTAGCTGCATACATATTCATACGCTCATTTTATTCACTGTCTATGGTTGAAATTGCTTCGTGAATTGGAATATCATGTTCGCATGAGTGAGTGTGTGTGAGTGTCAAAGTTTTTGTTTTTGGATATTAATACATAAATCCGATTTATATATTTTTATGAAAACCGTTGAGATGTACGTAATGTGAAAATATTGATATGAGAAATGTGTATTTATCAATTGTCAGAAGGAAGGAAATATATAAAATACAGGCGGTAACACCAGGGCCGTCAAAAAAACTACCGGAATATTTTGCACTGTCTACAATGCTTAGTTAACCGATGTAGGGGGCACAAAAGTTCAATGTCCATTGTAATTCAATTGGGCTTGATCTTGTTTCCCCCTACTTTCTTAAGCAGCAGTTGAGACCTCAAAACTATTCCTATTTTTGATCATAGCTCCACCAATTATTTGCACCTTTGTTTATCCAAATCAGAGCAACTGGGAGGGAAGGATTTGACCCTGTACAACGTATTGGACCCTTTTTATGATTTTTGTTGTTTTTTATAGAAGAGCCTATAACTCTTAAACTCTACGTTGTAGATAGTACAGACTATCCTTTCTGAATCCGTGTGGTTAGACAAATTACATGGTATAACTTTTCAACACGATTCGGAATTCCAATTTAAAAAATTTACCCCTGGACATATTTGTCTGGGCCCCTCTCCTTAAGTCACACCATTTGTGCACTTTAAGAAATTATGTTTCAGGGGTTCCTGTCAGTCTGTCAAACATATTTAAATCACTCAAACCTTTGTACTTGAGATGTTTACAATGGCTGCTAGCTCTCAGGCTATTTCTTCTCCCAAAATACAAAATCTTTTCATATCCTGGACTGCACACCATGTTGCAAGCACCTGAGACAGAAGTAGCGTGTTAATAATGGATTTTGTATGGCATTCACAACCTACATTGTGAACAATTTGATAACGAAATGGCAGCCATTTAAGATGACTTTCCTTAAAGCAAGAAAGTAAGACCCATCTCCTTTACCGTTGGTTGCATAAACTTGTCAAAGTGCCAGGTTCCTACGACCCTCCAAATATTTTTTTTATCACGAGGAGATGATGTGACATCAATGTTTACAAACATAGGACCTGGTCTACGGACATGTTAGAGATACGAAGAATATGCCCATACAGCTGAAGCATCCAATAGCCTAATCATACTGATTGAATGCGAATTTTAAAAGCATAAGCCCTGCAGGTGCGCACGCATACTCTATGCAGTGCTTTATTCTTTGCCCCAGGTTGATCAGGAGCATCCAACGACCAACCTGACAGAATTTCTGCTCCTGAAAGCCAGCTATACTAGATTCCAGTTGATAGTGGAATAGCCTCTACTTTTTTGTAGGTGGAGGTATGAATTGAGGGGATTAGTATACAAAAACTTTAGTCCATGTATTTGTGGTATGATGTGCGCTATAGCAAACCCTGAGCGGTTGGGCCATTCGCAGTCCCAATCAATACTCAAAGCATAAACCCTAGAATGTTCAAAGAAAGCGCAAACTAAATCCAGGAATAGTTTCAGTGAAAGCAGCTGAAAGCTGATTTTTATGAATAGTGAAGATAAAAGTTCTGCATTGTAACACACAGGTGACTAAAGCCTTCTAAATTTTATGATATGTTTTTGGTAGGCAATGTTTAAAACCAATTCTGGCGTAGACACACTATGCATCACATAGTATAAAATACTATTGTATAAAGTATTGACTGGACGAACAACGTAACTTTTATTTGTAGTTGGCCAGTTTCTTTCAATCCGATCTCTTTTGTATTGCGAGGAAGAAATCGAAGATTTTCTGGGTATTTCTGTCCCCTATATTGAGTAATGGACGAAGTCCAAACTCCGCCCATAACTCTACCATCAATTGGAATCTACTATAGGTTTGAACTTTTAAAATAATTTCTCAGCCAGGTGGGCAGCCTTCTACCAAATTGCCAGCAAGAATAAATACATTCAACTGCATGACTCATATTAACGTGAACGAAATCCTAACTTGTATTCTAGCTTTTATGTTTATTTGACAGACAATGGCCAACTTCGTTTTGTGTCTCATGATCACTGAACCTAATCAATTTTGTTTCTCTGTCACTGAACCTAAACAATTTTGTTTCTGTCGTATGTACCCGTTAAATTGATTCTGATTGATTGTATAAACTGCAACACCAAAATTACATACATAAGTGTACAATATTTTGTACATCTTGTCTTTCCTTGTATTCTTGCAAAATGTGTTGGGTCTTGGAAAGACCTAGATTTTTTTATCAATGCCATCAATTAGTACTGCGCCGCTAGTTATTGCATTTTCCAGCCAAAAACAAAATTCGAAGGAATATCTCGGGTGTTTCCATAAGTTGACACCCTTTTCTGACATACTTTTCTGACACCCTATGAATTCGGAAACCTTAACGGACCTTAACGGAATAAACCACACGGTTTATGTGGTTTATTCCGTTAAGGTTTCGGAATTCATAGGGTGTCAAAAAGTATGTCAGAAAAGGGTGTCACCTTATGGAAACACCCGTATATCTCTGCCAGCTATGAGCTTTAAAGAAATTTGAAAAACACAGCTAGAAAATGCTTTTAAAAAAATCGTAGCTGGCTAAAATGTCAACAAGGAGCATATATTTGTCAGGATGGCCTCGTTGGGTGCACCTGGTTGACGTCACATGTCACCTCATCTATAGAATTCTAAGTTATTGTTTGGGTAAACAATTGTTTTTATTATCATTTTAGCCAAAAACACAGCGACAATCGCATGTTTCTAGCATTTTTAGCTCTAGCAGAATCTTTTCCATATTCCGAATTTTTCAGGGCACACTTATGACGTCATAGAGGCACGTGGGATGTTGGTATGTTTCTCGTTTGTTTTTGTTGGATAGAGGGGACCAAAAGCTATACATAGGTATCTTTCTACCACATACCAAATCATGACCCATAGAAAATTGCAAAGGGGGACTGTGGCGGAGGAAGCGGCGTAACAACGGCCATTTTGAAAACCAAGATGGCGCCCCCACCAAGGGCCAGAAGTGTTGCCAAGCACAGCTTTGTTAGACAAGGATCATATTTTTGAACTCCCAGGTAGTGAAAACATAGGTTTGGCCACCAAATTTAACTTCAAATGTTTTCAGAACCAAACTTATACGTTTGAAGTATGGGTAACAGCGTAATATCGATCGCCCCACCGCTCCCCATGATATGCGAGGGGTGTTACAAAGCACAGCTTGAATATATTAGGTTATCATATTTTTGAACCTCGAGGTACTGTAAACATAGGTTTGGCCACCAAATTTGACTTCCCATGTTGCTCAGAACCAAAGATATAGGGCAAAATCCTTTGAAATGGCGGCCATTTTGAAATCCAAGATGACAGCCAAACGCTTTTCAGAAAAATACACAGCAAATTCCTACTCACGGTGTAACCCAGAGCTTAGACTACTCCATGTCTACTCTAAGGGTACCCCCTTGATGTATTATTGATACAGTACCTATAACTAAGTACTTGCGAAGTACACAAGCCACTGGGTGGATAGCAGCTATGTTTACTTAACAGTACCCATCCTATAGTGTACTCTGCAGTTACCTGCTGGGTGACTGACAGGCAACCATGTAAGCCACCAGTAGTGGAGTACCTCTGCAGCTACTCCTCGGGACAGTACTCCCCTACCGGCTGCCTAGTAGGCAGCACTTTGGACTATAGAGGGCGCCAAGCCTTCCATTGTTGTTTACGACTTTCTGATCATTTTCAAGCTCAGTAACGTCCATATTTGAGTTGGGCATCACCAAAAACCCCTATATATGACATTTTGTGTAAAAACATACCGTAAAATCGCGTATACAAGCACCGGTGCCTATAATAGGGCGATGTCGAAATCCGGACAAGAGAGAAAAAAATTGATTAGCGCCCTCTAACTAACAAGGTCGGTTTTGGCACGCTCTTCGTGCGAACGTTGTTATCACTGCAGTAGATCCCATGAAATACCATGTCCTTAATGATTTACATAAATCTTTCTTACCCCATGGGAGAAATAATAACAAAGTTCAAAATATTTCCGAAAAAAATGGATTTTTAATCTGTTATCTATATGATTCCTTGTGATTATACAGGGCCGTGCGCAGGATTTATTATTGGGGGGGGGGGGGGAAAGGAGGTGTCTGGGCTCAAAAAAGTGGACCTTTTCCGAAAAGTGGACCTTTTTGGGGTAAAAGTGGACCTAACCCCCTAACATGGTCCTTTTTTGGACTTTTTGAACTTTTTTTCACCAAATGGTGGACTTTTGTGTCAACATTTCGCTAAATTTTTGGACTTTTTATCAAAATCTTCAGCAAAAAGTGGACCTTTTGCCCCTTTTCTCGAGTTTGGGGTAGCCCCCCCCCCCCCCCCCCGGGCCTGTGATTATATATGGGGATTTTGGGGCTTTTTTCTGTCTTTTGTTTTGGAATATGATAAGTGCATTGATATGAAAATTGCACCACGGAGCTAAATCAACACGGTGTAAAGTTTGCAATAAAAGCTTAGGAAAAGAAAACTATGTATCGCTCCCACATAATCGGTTGAGTTGACTCTCCGTTCGGAACTATCATGTGAGTACGCTTTTCGCGACTGTGGACGAACCCAACAACTATACTTTTCTTTGTGCGGAAATCTCAGACAAGAAAAGCACACCACTTCAGTAATCCAAATCCAAAGTAAGTCTTTGACCCGAGTCTTCGCAGAGTCGTACCGAGGCAGTCATGTGAAAGTGGGAAATTTCCCAATGACCCAAGTTGTACACAGACGGGTACTGATCAAAGAAACACTGATTGTGGAAAATTGTTTAGATTGATTGACTCTACTGATTTCTAAAAGAAGATTGCTCAATTTAGTAATCCGATTACCCATGGTTACTCTCATTTACCAGGCAATTGTTTGGAAAACTTCAAGGGCCGCCTGACTGGACCTTTCAGGTAATCTGTTCAACCGCCTCACACTTGACCACTCAAGCAAGACTAACTATTTCCAAGCAAAATTTATGTTGGCAGGGAACTCTGGGGTCATTCTGACCGATAGCTGATGTTGGCAATTTTTGCCGAAAGTTTAGAAAACATTGAACTTTTTATCGAAAGAAAACAGCCAAACTCCTCTATTTTCAGTAAGCTAATTCAAGGCTTTGTGGCTAAAACTAAGGATGTATTTATTTTGAACTAATTAATTAAATACGAGGAAGAAACACGCATCGCGTACTAGAACAATTACAACATAACATGCACAGGAACACACATCTGAAAAAAAAATCTCGGACGTATGCGCCTGTACGGGGACTCGAACCCCGGACCTCTCGCTTTTTTGACGAGTGCTCTACCACTGAACTATACAGACCGTCCCTGATAGACAGAGATTCGGTATGATACTCAGATAAGCGGTCGGGGTAAACACACACACATTTGGACTGTTTTAAAGGATCCGGACCATTCGTGTGAAATATAGTCATGGTGGATGTTTGGGCACTCTAACTACATTTTTATTTATTTATTTATTTGGCATTTACATAATATTAAGTACAATGCCTGGAGAATGTTCGAATCCACCTAATTCTGTAGTCACCACTGTAACCTACAGTTTCTAGGGCACTACAATCCCACGCTATGCATTAGCAGTGTCCTCATCTCTTCACCATATGGTTTATCATGTATTCTTCTCTTGTCTTTTGCTTGTCTTTTTTCTGTTCCTGCCCTCCCTTTGCTTTGCTTTGCTTTGCTCCCGCCTCTCATCCGTGCTGAGCTGAGTGCTGGCTTGGCCGCATCCCGGCTGAGCCGGGTGCTTAATCCCCGCATTACTCAAGCCGTAACTTGGCTCACGTTGAGTTTCTAATAACAAAAGGCGTCAACGTGATAGGGTCTTTGACAACTTATGTCCATGCTCTCAAGAATATTCCGCTGTATAGGTGTTACAGAAAGGAATCGTGGCCTCAGTATTGGTCCCAAGAAAAAAAAAAACAAATCACAAGAAATTTAAAAAAAATCATTGCATTACATCTGTGTCCGGTTGCCTGTGTGGTAATGTTTAGACCGATTGCTGGGGGAAACAAATCCTATTACGTGGCACTCTTTACGAATTAAGGCCTTGGCTGCAACAGCTGTTCCAAAGCTAATGCCATTTTATTTTCCGTGTGTTCAGGGCATGGTGTTTGCAGGAAGATGAGATGGTTTGCTAAATAGTAACCAACGAGCGATTTGGCGTCATATTACACCAGCGAAGTAGATGCTCATCTGCAGAATTACTAAGAGGGCGCTAGTCACTATTCTCTCTTGTCCGGTTTTCCGAAATCGTCCTATTATAGGCACCGGTGCGTGTATACGCGATTTTACGGTATAACATAATGTGACGTAAATTTAAATAATTGATAAAATTACTAAATAAATCACACAAACTCAAAGCTCAGTTGCATAGGATCATCCTCGCAGGTAATAGTGTTAACGGAGAAAACCTGTAATCAGAATAACTTACACATATACGCTATAAAACAATTAATTAACACATATGGGTGGTTTTCATAGGGAAAACGAATTATATCTCCATAAATGAATGAAAGCATTTTGTCTGACCATAGTGCGCTATTGGAAATTCGCGCTACTGTATATGTATTGTATTTGTGTTATGCGATCTTACGGCACAGTAGCGTCATGCATCTTCCCACATGATGCTTTCATTCATATGTGATTTCCTATTGGCATGTATTACCTAAACGTGCCGGTCGTATCGCATAAACACTTTATACACGAGCGCGATTTTTAAATAGGCACATGGCCAGACTAGCATGTTTTAAATTCATTGTTAGGTTATATCATTCCGTTTTTCTATGAAACCACTCGATATTGTCCAATATTATTTTATAGTGTATATTGTTAAATATTATTCGTTGTATTCACAAATTACACCAATTTCACTTTTCTCCTAATATATAACACATAAAAAAACCCTCTATACGCAGTTTCAGTTTAAGGTTATTTTCCATTACACATAAATGAAGAACATGGATTACAACAATGGATGGCTCCAAAAATGAGTCCTAAGCTCGAACAAGTTTGGCCACACAAAATAACATTAAGAATGTAAAGTAAGTTAGGCAGCTAATATGCATAAGTACATGTGGCCTACATAGGCACACGCATACGTTTTAAGTCTTATAAACAAACATACCGGGGCCCATTAACCCACATCCGTACCGGTAACACACTGATCTACGCTATCACAATGCGGTAGTTTGATGATTGTGACAAATGTCACTTATAACAATAATTTAATAGCATAATATGGCAAAAATATGGCTATAAGGATTGCGCAAATATGATACGAAAAATTAAGACATACTAGTTCAAGCCACTATCAGCCACCATCTTTTCCAAATCAAAATGCCTCAATTTGCTCCAACTGCCAGTGATAGGTCACATCAACACCTTATTACGTTTCTTTGTGACAAACAGACACGTAGGCATTTTAAAGCGGTCTGAAGAGCCAAATTTTTCATCGACTGTTGTCTGGCATTAGAAAAGTTGGCTCCCGACTTTTATTAGTAAACCAAGGATAAAAAGCCAAATAATCTTGAACAAAGTAGCGGCGTGTTATTCTTAGCCACTTACAGAGCTCTTTACTACAACAATTTCCAACATCGCGTGCCAAAAAGTTGACTAAAAATATGGATGAAAAATGGGGGCGCGACATTTTACATCGCGAAGAAATCGCCGATAGTGTGGCTTTAAATGACATATGGCGACGGAATACCCACAGACCCATTGTACACACTGCTCCACTCACCTACATTGTGACCAACATACATGAAAAATGCACAGATGTGCCTACATGCACCTGCATCTATTTGACCAAACAAACGGGTACGTGATAAATCTAAAATAAACATGCAACAACAAATGCTACAAGTATTGTAATAATAAATATTCTTTATACATGATATTAAAGTGTTTTGGAGTATTACAGTTTCGGATGCTGATATTAATATCATTCCAAAGTAATGGGCCTTGTGTTTTAATAGTATTCCTCGCAATGTCGGTAGTAAAATTTGTGGGTCTATATAGATCTGCCTGTGCAGACCTAGTCTCATAAGAATGAATAGATCTACATTTTGTAAAATAATTTGAAAACAATTTAGGAAGCAAATTGTTTTTGAACTTGAACATAAAAAGAGCAACCTGAAGTTTGTGTATATCAAAAACATTAAGTGTATTTAATTTTTTAAACAAAGGGGGTGTATGCGCGTTGTAGTAAGCATCAGCACACAGCCGTATAATCTTTTTTTGCTTCATATGGATTGAATGCAAACCAGAGTTATTTTTATCAGCCCAAATCATACAACAGTACTGAATGTAAAGTAAAACTAAACTGGAATACAGAGAAAAAGTGTACATGACTTGAGTGATTTACAATGAGTAATTATTTCATCTGGTGATGTGGGGGAAAGAAAAAGTGATCCGAGAGGAGAATTAACATGGTTTAAATAAGAATTAAATTTAACATTAGTCTTTTTAATGTTATTGCTTAAGTTTGGTCCGATATTAACAAAAAAAAGAATTAAAGTGATTAGCAATAATATGAGGATCCGAAGTTAGAACATTGTCAATGTTAAATGCAGATGGGAGATTAGGCCTACTAGAACAACCGAGGAGTGTATTCAAAATGTTCCAAGTCTGTTTAGCAATTTGCTTGCAACTCTCAAGTTTCTGTGCATAATATTTTTTTTTGGATAATCTAATTATAGAAGTTAATCTATTGCGATAAGTACGATATGTTTATTATGCTCAGTTGGATGTCCAATGTACTTTTTATAAAGTCTTTCCTTACGATCAATAGATTTTAGGACAGCAGGGGTAATCCAGGGTTTTCGCGGTATTCGCGGCAGAGTGGAATTGTTAAAACATGATTTAAATGGGAAATGGATATTGTATAAATCTATAAATTTGTTTACGAAAGTATTATAAGCTAAGTTACAAGAATTAATATTAAGAACAAAATCCCTATTCAATAGACTTAGATGATTATAAAAATTTTGAATTCTATTCTGATTAAATAGACGAGATTTTTGCTGTTGAGTTTGTTTGTACCTAATCGGAACTGATTTTGTAGTTTGAAATATCGGATAGTGATCTGTAATGTCTTTAACAAAAATGCCGGATTTGATTTCATGTGTCATAACATTAGTAAAAATATTATCGATTAATGAAGCACTTGAGGGAGTTATTCTAGTAGGTCTGTTAATTAGTGGGTACATATCATTGTTGTAAAATGTGTTAAGAAAATTGTTTATAGTGTTATTGGTACTAAATTGTAATAAATCAAAGTTGAAATCACCGGAAATGTAGCATTGTTTATTTTCTTCAGACACTTTAGTGAGACAATTTTCCAGATCAGGTAGAAACAAATTTTCATCTGTACGATGTGCACGATACACATTACCGACGATGATGTTTTTGTTATTTGGGGCAATAATTTCAATAAATGTTGATTCAGAATGATCGTTGTCATCAGATGATTCGGTTATCAATTTAAGATCGGTCCGTTCTATGTATGAAACAGAATTGTGAACATAAATTGCTGACCCACCACTCCTCCTTCCTTGCCGGGGTGTACTAATTAAAGAGTAATTTTCAATATCAATAAGATTTGAGTGATCATCAGTAAACCAAGTTTCGGAAAGGGAGATAACTGTAAATGTGTGATTGAGACCAGAAATGAATGAATGGATACTGTCAAAGTTTTTTATTGAGGCTGCGAGGATTTAGGTGTAAAATGGAAAAAATTATCATTATGTGGGAACTTAGATACATCGTTATCAAAGACATATGCGCAGTTGGGTACATTTATGTTATTGTTCAAATTATTAGTATGTTCAAATGTTGTACGATACATATCATCAAATAAGAATGGGTTAAATTTGAGTAATCTATTATAATTAATTGTGTTGCCAAAGCAAAACGAAACTCATCGTCATCAGTGAAATGATTAAATAGAAACAATTCACCTGTGCAATTGAAACAATACCAGTCATCATTCATATTAAATCAGTATACACACATCTAATATGATACATACAATTACATGTTTTACACACAGTATAACGTTGATGCCCATATATGCCTTTTCTACATGTATTGCAATTATTTTTTGTCATAGCTTGCCAACAAACAATACAAAATATAATAGGTTCAAATAAACAAGGTCAATTCACATTAACTACCCAGTACGCCGGTAAATAAAATTAGGCCACTGCAGCTAGCCCAACCCAAGCAAACCCAACTCCAGATATCGGGGGCTCGTAAAGCAGCTAATATTCATATACACCCATTATAGCATACATATATGACATACACATAGACACACATATAATACATACATACATATATGCGCACATATTAATACATACACATTTTCATGCGCACCCAATTACATTATACAAATACATACTTACATTCATATACATACGCATACGTACTCACATACATATACACACATATGAACACATATATAACATACACATACACATGCACACATACACGCATAATTATATACGCATATATGCATACCCATCATACACATGCACACACATACATATACACATACATTTATTCATGACAGACATATATACATACATATACATACATAGGTATAAGCCTACACAAAACATGCACATACTCATACATAAGCATACATACACGTGCATACTGTACATGTACATACACGTATACATAAAGAGATACATGTATAACCACACATAGGCCTACTCATTCACAAATACGTAAACATATTTATGTGGCCCATATACATGCTTATACACATACATGCATAAATTATACATAATGTAAAATTGTTTATAAAAGTATTGTGAATGAATCTTATACCATGCCTAATTAAATTGCAAAAATCAGAAATTCATTCTAGGACGAGAGGAATAAGAGTCACATGATATAATTATGATATCAAAAACCATAATATTCCCCAAGCACATTGTGGAGTAAATAGCCAAACTGGTGGTGCGTTAGGTCTATGCCAGAAAGGGATGGATAATTTACACAAACTGAGAACAAAAATAGAAAAAATCATAAGTACTACATGGCACTGTCTCCACATTAAGCTTGGGGAAAATTAATAAAATCGCCGATAACAAAATACATATATATTTATAATACATATATTTAAGACCAGAGGGCGCGTTGAGTCAATCCCACAATGCACCAGTCTTGGGAAACCCCACTCCAACAGAGCCATGCGATCCCACAAAAATCCCATTCCTGACACATAAAAACCCTGAGCCCTATGCTCATTTCAGCCTTCAAAGCTTTTAACAGGGTGAGTCATAAAAAACTGGAACCTGTTTATGACAAGGTAGTCAGGTGGAAGTTTGTGCACACAGCCTGAAGGATGGAAATGGAGTACAGACTTTTTATATCGATAGTTTTTAGTTTATTAGGACCTAAGCCAATAATTTTTGAAGGGTGTGCAAAATTTGGTGCAGTGGCATTTTTGAAAATCCAATATGGCTGCTTCCATGTCCAAAATCACTAAAAAATCCCTCAAGTATTTCTGATAGAGACAATTTTTTTGCGGTACTCCGGTGTTGTTACCCACGATGAAGTGTTAATAATGTAATTTGGTCATTACATTGCCTCAAAAATCCAATATGGCTGCTCAAAAGTCAAATATGCGCTCGGAATCATTAAAATGATCTTAACTCCTCCAGTAATACATATTTATGATATGCAGAATTATCCTAAACACATAAAACATGTTCCGCAGGTGTTCAAATCTAGTTACCCCCATTGGAACACAATCTGTAAGTGTTATTTTAATACACTCTAGATGCCTTTCGAATTCATCCATACACGTTATAGTGTTCTCCACAAGTTTGCAGTGTAGAGGCTTGTCTACTTTCCTATATGTATGTTTTATGCGTTACACTTATGAGATCTATATATTTGGTTCATCTAGAACCCTTGTTGGCATTTTTTCTGTAATCGACATTTGTTTGATATTCATGGAGGGCAGCCACTATGAGCCGGCTTTAAGATACTTCAAGCCTATATATATGTATTCATCAACTAATTATTATTAATAAATTGTGTGTATTTTTACTTTTAAAGGGTTATTTTCAAATTGATATAGAATTTGAAATCCTTATCTGGCATTTATGTTTGGTTAACATGAAAATTTTTAAGAGTGGTAGCCAATATGGTTGCCTTTGTAAGCTTCTTTAAAACCTATAACTTACGATACATCTGTATTGTCTTAGTTATAGCATCCAAATGGTTTTATTAACGTTTCCATTAAGTAATGAGATCTATGTCTTTAGCACCATCACAAGATCGTATTGGTAATTTTTGTTTTGACAACATGCTTAAAATTCAAAATGGCTGGCCATTATTATGAATATAGCATTTGTAGTTTTAAAGATCTTGAAAGGCATTCATATTGGCGGCCATCTTGATTGGTACTCATTTTAACACACTTGGAATGCCAGATATGAATTCCTACTGGGTATAGAGCTTAAAAATAATTGCCTCTATCAAAAATACTTTGATGAGTTATGGTTCAATTGATGATAATCGGCGGCGGGCATATTGCGATTTCAGGGTTGCCATATTGGATTTGATTGTGGTAATGTTGTGATCAAATCACAATCAACCACGTCCCAGTAGATTCCTCGTGTTTTTACACATGGATATAGATCATAAATTATGGCCATTTGAAATTGAATTTGAGAGGGATACGCCATAAGTTGGGATTTTCCTATCAAATGCCCCACTGCACAATTTTGTTGCACACCCTTCAGAAATTCTTTGCTTAGGTTTCCTCATTAACTAAAATCGTGGATAGAAAAGTCTGTACTTACTCCATTTCCCCCCTGCACCCACAATTCCCCCTGACTAAGGCAGTAAAGGTCGCACACTTCACTATTGTTCTGCCAAACACTTCGTTTTCATGGCAGGCGCTATCATGATCATGTATGCAGTTTTTCCGTTAATTGGGGGGGGGGGGGCTGCGGTGACTCCTTATGTCTAGACTTAGTCACATAGGCACAAAACACCTGAACATTTGCAGTACGATGGTATTGTGCACTGTATGTCGGGAACGCATACCAATGTAATTTTTTTTTTATTTATAAGGTTGCCATTTTCAAATACATGTATCTACTATTGAAAAGAACTGCATCTGTAGCTGGCTTTTCCCCATATGACATAAATTGCGGAGGACAAAAGAGTTGCCAGCTATTTGTTAACAACTGAGTGGCTACGTGTAAGAAAACACCCCCATTACAATTACACTATTGACCTATATTAATGTATCTGGTTATAACGGCTTGAACTTACAACAATCCATACAACCAGCAACAACAACCGTTCCTTCAAACTAACTTCACGCTAGTATAGGGCCCTGTTTTGTCTATTCTGTATCGCCTGCCATAGGACGACTTTGTTTTGTACTTCTTGGAAAACTAATTTGCCTAACCTTATGAAGTACCTCCTGGAACTTTCTAACCAATCACAGATGACAATCGACATCACATTTTTGTGGTTTTTGTCAAAAAAACAACAACAAACATCCATTGATTTGGTGTACAAACCTTTAAGCTCATGGAGGCTCCCCTTGCTCATCCGAATAAATTTTAATTTGGTGGAGGTTAGACTAGGACAAGAAAATTGCAATAAACAGGGCCAGAAAAAAGAGCACACTACCAGTGACATTATATCATTTGTGAAACTAATTGATTATAGACAGTGTTCTGCTGGATTTACACCAGTCACCTGGAATTTTTCTATTACTCTCTGATAAATCCAATGGTACCACAAATGATTGTCATCACCAATCCAAATATTTAATGCTTTCTGGTCCCTCCCCTTGTAGACTGCCCAAACCACTCAATTTCTATTGCTTTTCTGGGTGTGACTTTAAGCCCCCCAAATTTTCAAGGCACCGTGTCACCAAACCCCATATAGTTGGAAAATTTTCAGCAACCCACAGACCACAGTTTTTTTTGGGAAAGTTTTACCATTGTCACTTAGACCCCTATTTTTGAGAAAATTATCACCAGACCCTATTTTGGTAATTTTTTGGGCAAATTTTCTTAAAAGACCACATATTTTGAAAAATTTTGCTACAAATGGTCACCCGAAACCCCCTATTTTGTGGCATTTTGCCCTGTCTCTCCCCCAACACCCCTATATGTGTGAGTCTCTCTCAACCCGATGCCCCTGTTGGAAATCGCCACCTTACACCCATTCCATTTCATAGGTGATTCTCTCCCCCCGGTAGATGTATACCGTTCGCGTAATTATTCCCTAGTAATGATGTTACAACACACACTACGAACGATAACACATGTCACAGTTACAATCGTGGTAACACACACGATTCAAATTGGCAAGCATTGTTGCTTGAAATCGGCGCCGCTACAGTTCCGCTTAACTTGAAGGCGGTGGCTAAAAATGATGCAAGCAAAATCTAATGCCACCAAGACTAAGGACACCCACTATATTTTTTCTTGTCAAAACTGGTTAAAGTTGCAGGAATTTCAAACATTTTGCAATGCGATGTTCAACAAACTCGTAGAGGGATTATATGGCTAGGCTGGCAAGTCAAATTCATAACGCGCAGCATTTTTCGAAAAAAAAGACTAGAAGTCACACAGGGGCGGCGTAAGGGTGTCCACCAAAAAAATGGTGCGAGGCAAAGCCCCTCCCGTTTTAATGTAAAAATAAAATAGTGACGTAATATTACACCATTCAAATAAGTCTTGGCTTTCGATACCGTTTTACAACATCCGATTTGATCTGTTGCAAATAAAGCATTATACTTGTGGATGAACATCTTTCCAAATCAATAACGTGTCCTATCAACATGCATGATTCCATGTGTTATTTTATCCCATTCTGTCTGTGGAAAGTGGGCACAATTTGTATTTCACACTCACTTGAATATTAGCCATCTCCGATTGCAACAACCAAAATCAGATACGGTAAATAGTATTTTCAAAAGCCAAGACTTAATTTAATATGTCATGATCTAAATATCAATGGCATTTATTTCTTGTCACCAATACCAACGAGGGTGTTTTTACCTGTGCATATCATTATGTTTGTGGACAGCGCGGCGGTGTAAATGAAGAAGCAGCGCGACAGACTTTCGAGAGCGCATAGTGGAACGCTGCTGTACACAGTGTAGTAGGGTATGCCGGACGACCTGTCAGGATTTCCAATAACATATGTGCCAATGCTATAAATATGTGTACTCAAATTCTTAGAAAGATGGCGTTTGCCACTCATTGATGGACATTCTAGTGCAGGAAGTACTTAATATGAGAGACTCGTGTCGTCTCACATACCCCCACACTCAGCTCCCCCTCGTTTGTAAAGCGGATTGAAGCTTAAACTGTTTCGTTGGTACACAAACATTTTTGAAATTTTCTTATTTCCTATGAGAGCAAATACAAATTCAGCTAGTTTTTCTTTTGAAATCCAATATAACATTGTTTTCATTTTAAGTTATTTCTGTGCGACTAAAGGTAGGGAATACTATTGCATGTCTATTCTATTGAAAGTCCTACTATCACAGAAATAATTGACCTTGAAATTCTCTCGTTGGCACCTTAACGTTATAAAGGCGAGATTTTCGGTATAAAACCGATAGGGACCCGTGAGATTTTTATTTCAATGCCAACTTGGAAGTCGTCGTGAAATATCTGTGATAACATCATTCCTCCACTAACTCCCGCGAGTTTAAAATGGCTTATTGTTGTACACATTGATGACAAAAAAAATCATATAACGTCTGCACACTAAATCCGATGGCAAGTTAAGGATTCAACGCTTATCACCAAATCTGAAAGATACAAGTTCATATGCTCACCAATAATGTTACCTTTACACAAAACCTGAGCTGGAACGATTTCATACTTGATTCTCCATTTCACCTGGTCTAAAATCCTTAAATGGTTAAATTTAGTCCTTAATAATCTTCATAAAGAACGGCATTAATCACCCTTTGCTAAAGGTTAAAATCCCTTCTAGGTGTATCAAGATCTCATGAGGTGTATGCAAATCCTCACTCCTGCCATCTTCAAATATGATAGAAAATTAAAACTCTAAACTCGAGTTTCCAATTTTTCGTTTTGTGTATGGCTATTTTTTTTATTTGGTCCTACCACAGTCTTCCGTTCTTTTATTCGGCATCCTCCTGAACCGTAAACCCTTCTCCGCTGTTTTATTGTTCAACTAAGATATCCTAAGGAGCTTAACAAAGGAAGCTTACTGCCAAAATTTCAGTTGATTCCAATCCTTTCAGTTTGGATCCAAGGTCGAACTCCCCATTGCCAATGCATTGGACTTGACCTTAGTTCCCCTTCTTTGTTTAAGCAGCCAATTAATACACGTCAAACCTATTCCCTTTTTTAATCCTATGAGCTCCCATCCAACATTTTTGCATTTTGCATCATTTTTATCCGAATCGGAGCACTTTTCAAAATTTGAACCCCCTGTTTCCACAATCAACTGAAAATGACCTTTTTTTTATTGATATTTGTGTTTTTAGCCTATAACTTCTAAACTCTAGTTCCAGATAGTATAAACTAACTTTTTGGAATCCTTATGGTTCGACAATAACCTGGAATAGTTTCAACATGAATGGACCGATTAAAAGCATCGACCTCTGTGTAATTTGTCTAGACCCCCTCCCCTTAAGCACCTGGATAGAGCCAATAACCCCTAACCGGGACCCGTGTTAGGCCTTATCCTGGCCTCGACACACCAAGATTTTGCGATAACAGATTGGCAATAACTGCCCTCCCGTCGGCAAACTTGTGTGGGTAGAATCAGCTGGTATCGGGTTGCAGTTTCATTGACAAAAAAAGGCCTCACTTACTCTTTAACTGTTTTGGCAAGATGTGCATGTTGAATACCGTAGCTAAGTATTTAACTGACGACGGAATATTATTTCTCTCGATTCTCCTTGTAGTAAAAAGGCCAAGTAAAAGTTACCTTAACCATAATGTTTGTCATATTTCTTGAGATGGTTTCTTATTCACACCATCGGTCCCCCCCATTATATCAAAACAGAACCCTTGTAATATCGACACAACTCAATTCTACTCGACATGCCACTTGATGTCTTGTGCAACTGCAAAAAAAGTCCTTGAGGCTAGCAATAAAGGATCGCGACTAAACTTCCACTCACTGTAATCGTCTACTCAAAGGGTGGTCGTCCATAAGATTTCCCTTTTTTCGCGCGATTGGTTGAATGAGGGAAGGTCATAGTGTTTCTTTCCCATAATTGCGATTTCTTCCAATAAATTTTTTTGCACTGTTTGTTCACATGAATTTAATAGTGAAAAGAGCTGTCACCTTCGGATCCTACTTTTTTCAACGTTTTTTAATTTCTGTTTTTAATATAGCATTCCCTGGTATATCTCTCTGTGAAGTCTACTCATTTGGGAAAAATACCTCATGAGTTAATCTCTTGTCCTCGATTAGTGTGGTTCTGAGCGTCTCTGGGCTCTGGACCATACATGAGCGGGTTCTTCAGAGCATTATTGGCTTGAATGCTGTAAGCTCACGCCCCTGTCTGAATCCCTTTGAGCTTCTGCTGAGCCAGAATGATGAACATAGCTCGCCCTGATTTGCAATTTGGCTTCCCTTTCCTTTAGGAATGCTCATAATGCAGTATTTGTTGACGATGTTTCGAAAAAACCTCTGCTTTTCTACTTCTATTAGAAGTAAGTAATGTAGACCATCCTCCTGTTTTCACAGTCGCCACTAGATCTTGGTATTTGCACTTCGTTCTAGATATGCATTGATAGGTTCTCCTCCAGAGGGAACCGTCAGCTATGGTCACGTCCTTTTGTTTTTGATTTGTGAAAATAATGTCTCGTGATTCTGGGGGAAAAAAAAACTATTTGTTTTTTGTTCCGTCATCCATCCGGAATATCCAGTCATTGGCCTTCTTCAGATGTTGGTTGGCTCTGTCTTAGGCCATTGGTTAAGACTGGACTTTCGGGTGGACAATTTAGGTGAACATGCCTCGCACTTAAAAAAAGTAGCAAATTTTTGTTATTTTACGTTAAAGCAAAATTCCCACAATTGAAGAGCGCCCCCCCATTTTCAAAATTTATATTTTTTGCAACAGTTACGTTGGTATTGTCTAGGAAAACTATACCTAGCGAACGAGAATGCTAAATTGCTATTTATCATCACAAAATAACCATTTGTAATTAAAATTGGGATCCCAGATTGGCTAAGGCAGGAGCTGGAAATGCTACGGTTTATGTCCGTCCATGATGAAAATAGGGGTCCACCTCGAGACCATAGCCTCTAACTTGACTTGCCTAACTTATAAAACAACTAATGATGCGCGTAGACCGTACATGCTCTATTTCCCGGCTATTTCACTTGGAGGGCCGTTTCCAGCAGCGTTGAATTATTAGCGGGGATCCCCATAATATTAATTCTAGTACAAAATTTTTCCCCCTTCAGTTTGTGACCCATAGCCATTTTCTAGCATTAACCATTCACAGGTATAGTTTACTAGCCAGTTACCAATGCAACGCGTGTAAAAATCTCCAATGTTTTGAACAATTGGGGGCGTCTTCAAAAAATGTGGGCTAATATTGCTAAAAACATCTTGAGTATAAACAGGGAATCATTTTAACACGGTGTTTTTCCATCTGATCCACGAAGTCACTCCGCGTTCCATGAAGCTCGGCATCTCGTTTTTCTCAGGGGTAAAAAAAAATTGAATCTACATACCATACGAACCCCGAAGGATTGTCTAAAACAACGTGAACTCGTGTTATGGTGGATTCTGATATATCGGGTGGAAAACATCTTAAGCAAGTTGTAGCTTCCTCTCGATTAGTAAGATAACGGTGATTGAGAGCGATGGGTATTTGTCCCTAGTTATTCATACTTTCTAAGAATGATGAACGCGTACAAAATACCTTGCCTCAGACAAGTGAAAAACCCATTTACCTATATAGGTCCTGCAGCATAAAACTCATTCAATCAGTATTCTGTTATGCACAAGAATGAGAAGTGACATGAGTCTTATTACTTGTACGCAGCTGTTATTCAGAACATACCATTTAATAATAGGCACATTATACGACACGAGCGGTACACATACATAAAAATATCAAAAATTGAATTATTTCAAGAATATTTAATGAAATTAAATTTGGGGAAAATGTCCTATCGATTTCATTGCAAAGTTGATGAAACACACATTTTAGAAAGGAAGATATCGTAACAAAGCAACTCAAATTGAAGAACTATTTTTTTTCTACTCTACCTCATCCAACATTATTTAGCGCGCTGTCGCAGCATCACGCGGACTGACTTTAATTTTTTATATCACCTGAACGGCTGACCCGTTGACTGAACGTTTATGGTGCTTTGTTCCGTTAACACTTAGAGATCGATCAAAATTTACAACGGAGATAGGGGAATTCGTATTTTAACATTTTCTGGGATTTCTATAAGTTCAGAGACCACGCGTTTTCAAATTAAAATTTCTCGCTTTGTTGTAAACCCACAATCATCCTTACACATCAAATTAGACCAAGGTAGGTATGTAGTATAGACATTCCGCAAAAAATAATAAATATTTTCAAAAAGAATGATCCAATTCAATTACCATTTTTTTTAAAAAAAAAAACAGGGCATTTTTCCTAGCGTCTTCGACAAGCTATTGATAGTCCCAACGATTCTAATTGCTTATTATTGTACAAGAAAATGTGGAATGTTGCGTGCAATACGGTGGATTCGACTGACTGTTTCGGGCTTGTGAAAAGAAAATATTCGAGAATCGATCAAGAGGTATTCTTGTTTCATTCCCCTGTATCTCATCAACACTAGCTCACATATCTTCCAAAACTTTTAAAATTACCAGAACTTTGAACTTTTAACTATGTACAAGATTATGAAAATTACCTTTGACTATTTCGTCATTTTACCGCTAACACAAAGGAGTAAAGAAGTCGTTTGTAAGCTAGACACCACACCTCTCTCTACTCGATTCCCTCTGAATAGGAGCTGGGGAAAAGTTTTGGGTCACATGTCCTTGGGTGACATATATGGAAGAAGCATTTTAATCTTACCAAGAAGTGCTTGGCTGCCTAACAATAGAAAGTGATTTTAAAGTAAAGGGGGACAAGTACAAACTTATTTTGTTTCTGTAACTTTTCTGAATGGAACTTTTGTACAGTGTCAATACAGTCGGCTTTATAAATCATCACTCACTCACTGTAAAGGACGTTGCTTATAGGAATTAAACGCTTTTCCTGTGGTCAATGGGAAATTGCATCTATATACGTGTTTAAAGTGTTTAAGATTTTGATTGTCAAGTGTTTAACCCCTCGTCCGACCGGGGGGGGGGGGGTTAACCCCGCAACGGATGATTCCCTGCGCACAAAAACACATTGATAACCTAAGGCTTTTATGTAATTTCATCTTTTGCGGTCATTTAGCGAAGCTACCACCTTCAGGGGGCTCAGGGTGTCCCGTCAAAGTCGGAAGGTGTGTGTGTGTTTTGTGTTTGAGTTTTTATGTGTTTAGGCCGAGGTTTTTATTTCCAATACTTTATCCCATGAGCTTCAGCTATTAAGAACTACATTGTATTTGTCGTATTAGTTTTAGGTAACGTATGACAGTAATATGAGCCCTGGGTAATTACATGCTTTGACCGCGCAAAAACCATTGTTACCATATTCAGTATTCAATAGCGCACCTGCCTCTATACAGGTGTATGTTTCACATTTTAACGACAATAACTTTCATCAGTGACCCGCTATGTCTTGACCACTGCACTGTCGTTTACCGAGAACATACAGGTATTAAAAGCACGATAGGAGTATTCAAAGTTTAATTAGCTGTTCGCCCTCACAAACAATTCTCACCGTAAAAAGTACAGGTTTGTCACTATACCTCGCGGAATCGAGTATAGTACAACCTATAGTGTATTTTCCCAGACCGATCTTCCAACCATGTTACTCAACTTTCCATTAGCATGGAGAGGGCCTACTCACCAAGGAAAATATCGATAGAATTATTGGACTGAAAAAAGGCCACCACAAAACTATATGTTAACCCTCTCCATTGTACGCTGACATTAACATTCATGTTACATCAGACTGTCCCTGATTACATTTACTCTACTTACCTCACTAATTATTTAACTTAGAAATATTATCAGTGATTCATCAGTTTCGGGCCGTTGATTATCAACTAGAACTACTAATAGCACAACAACTCGCTCATATGTATTAGCATACATAGACCATGGAGCTAGTAGCCTCCATGCATAACCCATGTTATTTAACAAAAATCTTACCAAAGCCTACAACAAAAAGGAAATCTTTATTAATGTAGGAAGTTGAAAGAAAGTAAATAAAAAATAAATGTGGCCTCGGCAATGATGTAACTAGCCACACTCCAATTGATTTTAAAAGATTATAGCTTTGTGTGATCCATTCACTTGGCGATTTCACAGGTCACGAATTTTCAAAGCCTTTTCCTTTCAACTAATACTCAAATGATCGATTCCCGGCTCTTGAACTTCAGAAAATAGCTGCCTTCATTTATTCAAAAAGATTCAGAATTGGGCGGTTTGTAAGAGGTTTGCCACAGGGCAGCTTCTACGTACTTACAGCATTATCTCTGTTCAGATTATAAATGACGGCACGGTTGGACAAAAGTGATATCTTTGGACAACTGGTCAAATTATATGTACCTTGAAGCCAGTACATCTATACTTTTGATCATCATCCCTGCCCAGCCGCACCAAAGATCGCTCTTCAGAAAACGTACCTTAGATATTATTTAAACGTTGGGATTAGAAGAAGAACTTGGCATTTTTAACCATTTAGCCCGCAATTAATGTTTTTTTCTGTTTTCTGGCAAAGGTGAACAAAAGTGACGCGATACGTTTTCGGATTGTGGGCTAAGTAGAAAGACCCGGAACTGCACACGAAAACACATTCTCCAATCTCCATCAAGTAATTCTGCAAACGAATATCAGGGTTATCTATACATTCGCTTGAACACAGGGCCATCTATCGGCATGGTTGGCTGACAATTATAATCTGGCTTGCTGACGTCAATCCTACCGAGCATGAAATATTTCTTACGCTTGTTAATGGTCTTAGTGTTTACCAGGTGTTGTCAATGACTATAGTACTGCACACATGTAACAAGGGTTGTTGGATAACTACACATGATGTATTGAATTCAAACCTAACTACAGAATCTGTAGGCGGAAATCTACGTCCAAAATAATTTAACGCCCCCCCATGCCTCTCGATCATGGGCTGGCACGGCCATATGGAATAGGCATCAAGCCGTGATATGTAATCCAAAATGGATTCATTAATACGTAATATTTGTTTAAACGTGAAATTCATCTGAATATTAAATATAGGTATCGTGATTCTTATTTGCATGCCTCCATCACCTTGACTATATTTTGGGTCAATCAATCGATCAATCTATCAATCAAATCCTCATCATTTCTTGGCGTATAAGCATGGAAGAAAAGATAGAAGAAGGAGCAGATCGCCCACTTGGCTTTTTGAACGTCTACTCTGCCGCCCCATAATTGCAATTTTAATCATATTATCTCAAGTGGCCCTACCGAGGATAATCCGATCCGGAAAATTCGCAGTTCTTGGTTGTTTCTCATCGCGTAAAGGTTCCGGGTCATTGGGGAATCAGCGAATCAGCACGCGAATGATGCGAAGTAAATACTCAAACATATGGCGGATTACATGGAAACCGGTGTGAAAGCAGATATAGTCGGCGGGGGCCCTAAGTCCGGGGCTCCCATAGACGATAACGGAATAAAGCGTGAAAACTTTAAAAATGTTGCGGAAAAGAGTTCACTGAATCCGATTACCAAGGTCACATTGTTTTTTTTCCCGGACTATGCGTACGCCGGGGACAATGGTTACTTCTACACCGGTCAACACGCCGGGGGGTTCTTGGATTTTGGTCGTGAACCATGCTCGTTCCGAAAAAAAGAGGGGACTAGCTACAAATGCGGGACTACAGCTAGGGTACAAATTTAAACAATAATCAAGTTCTAGTCCCGCTAGGGGTACAAATTCAATTGTGATTGGGACTGGTTCAATGATACTAAATAGGAAAAATTAAACCTAAACAATCAGCAGAATACCCTAAGTGTGTATTTTTTCTTGACAAGTAGCACAATTGTCATTTTTATTGGTATATGGGATGTTAAATGTGTATCTTTGTTCACGTATTGAGAAAGGGTCCCGCAAGGGGTATATCTCACTGCAAAATTATCTTCAATCTTCATTCAATTTTTATTGGTTCATCATAGAATACAGCCAAAAACAATAGGATAAATAATATGTAAAAATGTAGTACATGCATATTGTTTACAATATTAATCAAAATTACTTTGCATACAAGTAAAGATTAAAGATTCTATTATAAGTGGAATTTCAAAAGAGCGTATATAATTGGGTAAACTAGTGGAAAATATATTTGAATTTTTTAGCACAGGAGTAAGGATGTTCTATCCTTACGTAGGTGTGATTTTCACTGAAAACAGTATAATTTCACCAAATCGGTACTAGTAGGGGCCAGGCTATTTCAACTGAAAAATTGGGTTTTCCGGTTAGGGGTCACTTTCAGAAACCCTGGTAACGGGCCTGGGTGCCCAACGAAAATCAAGGATGCCCCGGGTCAAACGTTCAAATTTAGTTAAACGTTATTTCCTTTATTTCTCCACCGGGGCCAGTCTTGGCACCAAAGCGGAAAGCTAACGATGTACAAACACTGCGTATTTAACGAAAAACAGCAACAATCACCACCGCGAGACAGGCCGGACAGGTAATATACATTATGCTCGATATAGAGGTGGTTTCAAAAAAATTCTACAGTAAATGATTGCTCGCCAATCATCAATTCGGCAGGGGGATTACGATCAAAGGGTCGCTGTTGAAATTTCCCCTTCCTTTTGCGGGTGAATGGATAAACAGAGTAAAATGGACGGTGGAAGTCGAAGTGCTTCATTTTTATCCTTTCTTCCAGATATATAAGGCAGCAGCTAAAGTATGAAGTTGGTGGAGTCCGCTCACTGTTGACTTGTTGGGGTTTGCGGATCTATATCCATCGGTGGATGAAAGGTAGGCACTCATTGAAGATGTGATCCGAAGTCTGTGATGGAGAGCCCACATGGTAGGCTGGAGATGGTCGCAGCCCCCTCGGTGCATATTCGGTTTTGAAGCGACCGACACCTGTGCGAATCTGTTCAAGGTGGACCATTCCTTTCGTGGAAGGTTGCTACCGGAGTTCTGTCAGGGATGTGATAAGTGAATTGGTCTGGTCTTGGACGAACGATATAGCCAGGATGTTGGAGGGGATGTTGAATGGAGAGTGTAGAGGTTAGCAGCGTGCGACAAAAAGGTCGACGAGAGGGCAGTATCTGCCTGCCGAGCTCGAGCTGGTGGCGTAATTCTTTGACAATATTATGCAACGGGTGTTTGTTATCCAGACAGAGCTTGTTAATAGTTTATGATGTGGATGTTCTCTCCGAGCCACTGCAGGTGAATGCCTCTGCTGAAACAATGGTAAACTCAGGTGGAGGTGGCCAGCAGTATAAAATGGTTCCCTGGTCGAGGTAAAGTAGTGTGCCACGCTTCTTGTTGAGTGCTATTGCCACCTTCTGGGGCGGCTTATCAGTAGCGCTGTAACCAGAGCCAGGGCAGGTGGTGCGTAGGGGATATGCTAGAACCACAGGAAGATCCAGCAAATGTGCACGTAGTAACTGCAGATGCTGACGATAAGTAAGCTGCCGGTCAAGAGCTTCCCCTCACCAGTAGGTGGTGTAGGAATGCCATGGAAGATGGAATGCGAGTAGCGTGGTCTTGGCTCAACTCAGATTGAGTCCCCCGGGTCTTGAGTAAGCGACAAGGAGTGCCATGTCTGAAGTAAGTCTACTTTCTACTTCAGTCCAGTTTCTGTCCGAGTGAAGGAGAGCAAGATTGTCTAGACGTTGTTTGAGGGGTAAGTCGCTTGAATAAGGTTAATTAGAAGGGGAGCCAAACACTGATTCTTGTGGGACTCCGTTCATCAGAAGGACGCAGTCGACTACGACCATCCACTGGTCTTGAGGGACAAGCTGTGGTTTGCAAGCATGTTACATGTGGAATTTTACAAGATGACGATCCGGGATGGTTATGAGAAGTTTGGAGTGTCGACCATGGCTGCCACACGGTTGGTCAATGCTTGCAGTAAGCATCCATCAACCATATGGTCGCTTTTCATAGGTTGTGGCCCCTGACGGAGCATGGTAAGAGTGTACAAGTCAAACAATCAATCAATTAATCAATCAATCAAGAAATCAATTTAGGGGAACTGCTTGGCACAGCGCCATCGCGTTATTTTTAGCATAACCGACATAGGAAAATAACCTCATAGTCTACGGCAAAGTTCGCTATTGTTATTTTAAGTTGTTGGTACGAGCTTTATCTGTCCTGCAGCCCCTTTCATTCCCGCTCACCATAGGGACACATCCAGGACGGGCTGGTGGAGACTCTTCGGAAGGCTGGTATTGGCAGGTTTCATGGACCTCCAGCAATATACGAAGCATCACAACAACCTAGTGGACTGTGGACGTCCGCATTTACGGCGGCACTTCCCAAGGTGAACAAGACCAAGCGACCACACTACGTTGAACCAACCTCAATGTAGTGATAAACAAAGCAGGGAGGTACCCGCAGCCTGACGCTATGCCAAACAGACAATCAGCTGCCATATTGGTGCCAGCGCCACGGATTGAGCTCCAGCATCCATCTCCGGAAGCAGGCAAACATTCTAGCGGAACAACCACCCACTGCCCGACCAAGGTCAGGGGCTTGTCGGTGGAATGGACTCACCTCAACATTGTGCAGAGGGTGTCTTCAAAAGACTCGAGCGGTCTCTAATCAACCTTTTTGTAGCGGCGGGGAACAGCAGCTCCCGAAATACTGTTCCTGGGGAGCGACCAGATGGCGTTCGCCATGCAGGCAAGGATCGATCAGCATGACAGGATCTAGGTATATGCGTTCCCCTGAGAGCGATGACACCTAGGGTGATGGAAGAAGCTCTCGAGGTTCACGGGGGGCAAACAGCTTCTTATGCCCACCACTGGCCCAGACAGTGTTGCTTCCCGAAAGTCTCTCTCTCTCCTCTCACGGTGGCGGAAGGCGTTTTACCTTACGATGAGGCGATTACCGCTTGATGAAACCCGGCAAGATCCAAGGTTCATCTAGCGATCTTTGACGTGTAGAGGGGGTAAAGATCAACAGGAAGAAAAAACACGACTAATGAAGATAAAGTAAATGGGGAACTATTAAGAAGTTGGTTTTTTCCCTTTGTGTATTGGGAAGCCACAACCAATCGATACCACGGGGGGGGGAGGGCCGATCAAAGACGTCACTGCAAGAATAGGCAAAGCACGAGCAGCCTTTGTAGTGTTGAAAAACACACGATCATCCAGAGAATCATCAGTTTAACAAAAGTACGTATATTAACTGCCAATGTCATTGTTTAGTGTTTAGGTGGCCCAGGAGAGAAAGTAAAAAATGTTGAACTTTGGCAGAGAGCAGACAAGAACCTATGCAAAAGGAAATCTTGAAACGAAAGTGGGGCTGATTTGACATGTGCACTCAGGATACCGGTATCCAAAAAATAACCTGCATGCACTGACATGGAACCACAGGGGAAAAAGGACAACAGAGGTCAACCCAGAAACACCTGGACGAGGGACACGAGGCGAATGAGGAGACACGGTAACACCTGGAATAAAGGCAGTGAAGATGACCCACAGATCAGATGAAAATGGACAACGTCGTCGATGAAAAACCGACGGTATAGCGAACTTTCGTCAGATCCTACACGGCAGCAGGCTTTTGAAGAGGCTGCTGCCCCTGGCAGGAAAGGTAAGGAATCCTTCAAGGAGAAAGACTTACAATGTCCGCACCAAGAGAGTACCCTTCATGTGCCAAGACAACAAAGTTAATCCTTATATAAGGCTATAACAAGAAGAGGGGCAACGCGCACGCTCCGTGAGAGCCTGTCGCACTGTCGCAGCTTCTTTCCATCATGGCTTCTCAGTGGGATCTACCATGTCTAAGTCACCTGTCCTAAATGATCTCTCTTGAAGAGAATGTTCACGAGGTCCTTCCAGGAAGTCCGCGTGACACCACATGGGACTGAACATGCCTGCCATGGCCTACTAGCTTTAGCGCCGTTTGAAGTCTGGTAGATCAAGTAACATAGAAGACCTTACAGGTAGGACGGAGTTCCTAAATCATGATTATTCTACTTGTTAGAGCATTATTTTCTATCATTTTGGCCGCTATTTTGAAAAGAAAATGTGCACTCTATCGTTGGATACTGTCACCCCAGGACTGTCTCTTATAAATGGACATGAAGCTGAAAACAGCTCGTTATCATGTTTTGGCCACACAATTTGAAAAACAAAACCTCTTCCGTGATGCAAACTGTCATTGAAGATGATATTAGGTTTGCAAAACCAATTCATTATGGGTTTAATTCAATGAGGTCCAACATGAAAATAAGAATTAACTTTCCTTCACAAGCGCAGTGGCGTAATCCAGCGGGGTGGCAGAAGGGGAGGACTGCCCCCCCGGACAACGAAAATGGGGAGGGAGAAGCCTCAAAAATGGGGACGAGAAGAAGGTAGAGAAGGGGAAATATGGGTGTAATACCCGCGAGCGAAGCGAGCCGGAGAAAAAATGGGGAACTTCTTGAGTTTTGCCCCCGCGGAGGCTCAGGTCTGGTACGCGCCTGTTAAAGCGGCACTGGCACAATTTCACAAAAATATGAAATTTCGTCATTTCCTCTCAAATAATAGTCTAGGCCCATTGGAAGAATAGAGTACATTTTACACATAAAAATAACCATAACTCAAAACCAGATAGGGACGTAATAAGAGGTTAAAGACATCTCCATGTAATTTGTACGCTAAGTTTTTAGTTTTCCATAACTTGAATCAATAAATGTGATATTACATGAATATCATAGGACTCATTACTAATTGATATTAAAACCACAAAGGTCACAGACCGGTCAAACAGGGTGCCATGCCGTGGGGAAACATGCATACGACATGCGTTTCTAGTGTGCAACGCCATTTCCGTCGTCTGCTGAATTATGTCGCCCGGGCGGACTAATATAAAAGCGTTCATAAGGAAGCTGATTTGTCTTAATCATTTTAGGTGAGGGCTTATGTATAAAAGTTTACAACCATTGCAAAGTATCATTTGAAAAAATCTTGAGGGCGCATATTTTTCAAAATGTGCCCAGTGTATCTTAATCAATTTGTCTGAAGCACTTTATATGGGTGCTATAGGTGCTTATTTATTTGTACCATTTTTTTGACGATTTTCGCGGCCTTTGGAAAAAGCGCCCGCATCAAATCAATGAAAATCGTCAATGAGAATTAGACAACAAGTTGGTATCACTCCTTATGGTTCAATAACAAGGTCCAAGTAAAATATCAGACTTGGCAACAAACTTACTGAAGTAGTTGACATGTACCCCCCTCCTTGACTATTTGATTTAAGAAAGCAAGAATCAACTACAAATGCCGCCGTAATTCCGGTCGAAATCCCCTCTCATTAAACAAGTGCGTAACCAGACCTTGCAATGGGGGGGGGGGGGATGAAGGGGTGCCAAGGCTTTTTTGAGGGCAAATGGGGGTCCTTCTCCTAGACACTGTATCAAAAGTCAGTTCATTTGGGGGGATGAAGGGGGGGGGGGGCAAGGATTATGTTGGCTTGCGGCTGCGCAGCCCGCACCCCCCGCTGGTATCGCCACTGCAAAACTATATCATAGTGACTAATTATGTTAGCCATGTTAGGAGCATCGTATCATGGATACACGCGGCCCCGGATCAGCTAAATAAGCTGAATTAAATCTGACACCACCACAAGTCATTAACGCTAAGAAGAATGTTATCATTGGCCAATTTAGTACTACCGTGATCGTGGTGGGCATTTTGGCTCCAATGTATATACATGACGTTAGTTAACGAAGCTTGGAGTTTTGTGAATGAACGCCCGTGAACAGTATCAAATAAGTTTCTTATGGAGTGTGAAGTGCCACGCCCCCAGAACCAATGACAGGGCAGCCAAGTCCTGTCAACCACTTTTACGAATCCGCGTCCCAAAGGAGAGAAAAACCTGCTGTTCCTAAAGCAATGGGGGCGTCTCTCTTTGATAGTTGGACATAGGCAGAATATCTCCAAATATCTCACTGTTCTGTACTATTAAAAATTCAGTAAATAGCGTCGTTTTGACTGGCAGCTGGGACTCTTAACAGTTAAAACAAAGTGTTGACAGTTATTTTGCCCGTTCAAGTCCAGGCACCAGTTAAAGCCATATCAGTAATTTTTTCCCCAAAACCAAAATGCCCATTTTGTCTCTAAATTGCTAGTGTGATTAACCCTAGCAAACTAAATCTCACCAAAGCTCAATGTGTTAATTGAGGAAAAATGCATAAGTTCAGAAAGTAGCGATAACGTCATCAAACCAAGACTCCCTATGGGCATGAAATCGCTGGCCGGGCCACGACACGCGTTAGCGTGCGATCCAGGGGTTATGGGGCTGGGGCCCGAAGGGCCCGGGGTTCGAATCCACCCGATTTGCGACTTTCTTGTTCACCTTTGTTCCCGCACTCCTTCAGTCTCCCGACGTCAGGGTTAGGTGTAATGTTCAATGTGAAAAACAGATCACTAAACATTTTAAAGCCGGTCGTGAAGATGCCAATTTACGGGACTGTTTTGCGCCTAAACAAAGTCGGCTCCCGACTTTTATTAGTAAACAAATGATAAAAATCATCATTTCTTGACAAATACAGCGAGTTACGCTTACACTACAGGGATCTTAATACATTTCCAACGTGAAAAATAGGGGCGCTTTGTGTGTACACTGTGAAAGAAAATCGCTGATAGTGGCTTTTAAAAGTCAACTGATTAGCTAATTAAAGTGGCGTAACTACACACTTTGTTGTTACGACTTTGTTCCACTCAACAGGAATTCAAATTTTTAGTGCAACAAAGTTGTATCTACACATAAATAGGCCTATTTACTCTGCAATAAAGTTGAGCCTCATGACTTGAAATATATGTTGAATTATGCGAATTCATTTACTTTTGTAAAATAATTAAGTACTGAACGTAATAATGAGTGGAAGAAGGTCGTAACTACATTTTTCGATATATTATTATTGGTTTTGTGCCAAAATTAACATAAATTTGGTAAAAAATTAAAATGCACTTTTGACAAAAAAAATAAAAATTGGGAGATTTTTATTTACACACTTAAAAAAAAATCGCTTTACAAAAATAAAACAATAGCAGGGGACTGTAGTGTAAGAGTGTGCGCTTCCGGATAAAATTGTGAATTTTTGCACACAAGTACTTTAGGCATTGATAATCCATAAAATTGATGGAAGCACTTGCCAACCCCCTTTAATGGCCCCCAGCTTTGCTTTCAAGGTTATACAGGGGTCAAAAATTTAAAATGCTCTGAATGTTTTAAAAAGCACACCATTGTGTTTGTCTGGTCCCAAGGATTCCAAAAACGTATAGTTCACACTATCTATAGCTTATAGTTCCGGAGTTATGATGTAAAAACTGTAAAAATAGTGAAAAAGTCAATTTTGGTTTGTACATGGGTCAAAAGTTAAAAGTTGCTTTGATTCAGTTAAAATGTGGTGCAAATTGTTTCCCTAGCTTAAAGGATTGAAATAAGGAATAGCTTACCTTATCTGTTATGCTTAGTTTTCACGTTATCCAACAAAATAGGTCACCGGTCAATAGAATCCAATAGCTAACAATAGCTGTTGACTTTATTCGCCATTTTGGTTAATAACCAGACACGTAAGATAGTCAAAACTATTCCTATATTTCATTCTATGAGCTAAACCAACAATTTAACCACATGTTACAGAAAATGGAGCAACTTTTAATGTTTTTGCTCCTGTACAAACCAAATTGACATTTTTGTTTAACCATTTTTACAGTTTTTTAACCCCATAATTCCTAAACTAGACAAGTCACAGGTAGTATAAACTGATACCTTTTTTTGAATCCTTGGTAACCAGACAAACATCATGGTGTGCATTTTCAAACACAACGGAAACCTTTTAAAAATTAACCCGCTGTGGTACCTTGAAAGCCAAGCTTGGGGCCATGAAAGGGGAGTGGCAGTGCTTTCCATCAATGTTTTTGATTATCAATGTATAAAGTACGTGTGTACCAAAATTCAAAATTTTAATCCGGATTTGCACACTCACATAGATCTTGTGTCACTACATGCCCCACTACAATTCCAATTTTGAGTGCACAAGTCGTTCTACACCAAATAGCATATTTGCCTAATCACTCTGCAATACTGAGACGTAACTTCACTTTAAAATGTATATCAAATTATGCCGTACTGATCGTCCTTTTTCAATAATATACCAAAAACTCAATTTCGAATTTCGCCAAAAATTCAGTTACGACTTGTTGCACTCACATGACGATGGGAGTGTTAGATTTTAGTGATTTGTTAGAATTCCAATGAAAATCGCACGTCTTCACTATGGTCACAGTCACAAATTTGGCGGTTAGCGATGCGTAGTGGAGTATTCTGAAGTGCATTCCAATAAAATAGTCTAAATAATTAAATGCGGGTAATGATATGTTATGTTGTCAATGAATGTGATGTTTATCGGTTTGTATAGTTTCAGACTTGATGCAAGGGTATTGGTTCGAACTCAGCGAACTATTTGTTTTGATTTTTTAATTATTCAATACTTTTTTACAGAATAGAATAAAGCTACAAAATGGAGCGTAAGTCACAAAACTAAGCTGCTTTTTCTTGCGTACACTGCCCGCGTGACTTTCTAACAGGAAATTCAATGTAGAGCAATTTTCTACAGTTGGATAGGAAAGTATTCGCTGTGTTGTGTCGAAACAATTTTGTATACCTACCTTTCTGGTATTTGACAATGTATGTATTATTGATGCATGTGAAACACCTCGTTCATTGGTTCGCATAATTCGTGAATGACGCACTTCACGACACGCCTTATTGAGATCTCAACTGTTAGCTGTATGCAAGACCGAGATCATGGAATTATGTTTGCCATGATCAGATACCCGGGTTGATGCGGAGTCAATATTGACTAAACTCTCTGGATTTTAAAACAATAATTAGAGTAATAGTTGCTGATATGGGCCTTGTTTATTTACTGAGGTCAATGGAACAGAATTCGTGTTCCCATTTTTTCAACCGATGGGTTGGCAGCATCTTGAAGTTCAAAATGGCCGTTATTTTTCAATATATGTTTCCTCGTATGCTCCGTTTGTGGGTGACTTAGAAAGGTAAAATTGGTCTTTGTAATACTAAGGTTCTATGAGAAGCTCGATTTTAAGTTGTAACTATTATTTGGTGGCCATCTTGCAAGTTCAAAATGGCCGCACTTGCTGAATCTACTTTGGCCTGTATCTGACTTCTGAATAACATACAGTGATAAAACCGTGCCAATACCCACGTTGTGATACTGTAGTTTTCTATTATAAAACATAATTTAAAGTTTAACTAAGTTCGTTTTGACAGCCATCTTGAATTCAAATGGCCGGACATGTTTACTGTACTTTGGCCTTTTCTTGACTTTGAAAAAACATGCAGTGCTAAAAATGGTGGCGACCCATGTTTGTTCCTGAGGTTTTATATAAACCATAATTTAAGTTGAAATATATTATGTTTGCCGGCCATCTTGAATTCAGTATGGTCGACATGTGTAATTCACTTTGGCCGGTATTTGACTTGTGAAAACATATGGACTCGAAAATGGTGGTAATGATCATATTTGTGATGCTGGGATTTCCACAATTTCACGTCACTAAAAGTTGGTACTAGTTTTGTGTTTACTGTAATGATAAACAGGGAACAATAATTTCCTTTCCATTGAGTAAAGGAATCAAAGTTGCCAAAGTTGATATAGTCACCCTTACCTTCTTAAAGTTAACCATCCAAACCAATGAAATGTCCTGTGTCTGCCAAATCAATTGCTGAGCAACTCAATTGCTGAGCACTCCTCGCAAATGGTCGCTTC